>JAXQQM020080090.1:0-177576 GCA_034641835.2 Pinus albicaulis
ATATTCCCTTGGAATTAATTCAACTTGATTCTTCAAACAAGACTTATGCAATTCGGGAAAAAAAATACACACCTTTTACTTGATTTTGAGGAGCTCTATATTAAAATTGAATTATATTTGTAATTGTAGATCCTCAATATCTAAAATTCAACCTTGTATTATCCCTCTGAAGCGTCTTTTAAATGCCATAGGTCTGACTAGATTTGGATTCTTTAAGGCAAAGTTATGTCCAATCTCCCACAGTGACCCAATTATGGACTCGTTCAGTAGAGTGAACTTGTATGACTTTCCACGTGTCCCTGTTTCCTCCTTTGACTCTGAAATTGATAGAAAAGAAACTAAAATCCGTGTACTTGTGGCTACTTTTTACAACATTCCAATCTGATGCTCAGAGAGAGATTTATGAATATTTTCCCACGATAACCTCTTTGAGATGAAATTTTGGAGCCTAAAAAAGACCTAACTTCCACAGATCATATCTCCGAAATTGTTGTGAACCAAGCTCTGAAATTTTGCGACGATGTTCCTCAATATTTTTTCTTCACTCTCTAAAAATTTCAGCTTCTGAAACTTCGTAGAAAAAACATTATAGCGCAAATGACGCGATGACCTGTTTAGGTTAAATTCAGGAGCTTGCAAAAATCCCTAACTTCCACAGATCATATCTCCATAAATATTAAGAACCAAGTTATGAAATTTTGCGATGTTGTTCCTCAATATTGCAGCTTCGCACTCTAAAAATTGCAGCTTCTGAACCTTTGTAGAAAAAAAATTATAGCAAACATTCCACGATGACCAGTTTGGAGCAGCAAAAACCCTAGAATCCAAAGCTCTGATACCAAATGTTTTGAAACCAACTCCAAAAATAGAAGAAAAGAGATATTAACGCTTGAGAAATAAGCCATTTCGGGGGGGAAACCTCCAATACATTACATGAATGAAAAATTCTTGGATGATTCAAATTAAAAAACCTCCTTTCTATATATAGGAGTCCATGGGGCCACAATGTAATCGTAGCCGACCTAGCAATAATAATTTAAGGGCACAATAATAACAATATGGGGGTTACAAGGGTATAATAATAACAATAAGGGGGTTACACCAACAACAATAAGGGACTATACTAGTAATATAGGGACCTAACAAGATCCCTGTCCTTCCTTGTTAAGTTTGGATCCTTCTCCTTCCAGTTTCTCATTCCTTTCTTGATAAAGGATTCTAACCATCTCAGTCATGTCAAGGAATGCTTTCCTGAACACTCTTTCTTCCTCTTTGGGATCCATCTCTTCATTGATTTACCCTTCCTCTTGAGGCATGCTTAATGTAGCTTCTGCTTCCTTAGGAGGTGAACTAGGTAGTGGAGATTGTGGTAATATTGGTCTCCTTTTCTTTGGCTCTTCTTGAGACCCTTTTGCTCCACCAATTTGCCTTCTCCTCGTTCGAGATTTATCCTTGTAATCATCTAATAACTTACAAACAGTTAAACAAATATTTTGCACAAAAAAACACGAGAGAATAAACTCTAGTTCTCATACCAACCTAATCTAAAAGGACTGTATTAGTTTTGTTGTGCTAAGTGTCTTTTCAGTTAATAAACATGTGCATACTTGTCTCCATAGTTTTCTTAAGGATTGATGATTTTAACCTTGAAATATAAATGATTTTCATGAATTAGAAGCAATAAGCACAAATAAAACTAAACAACAGTGTATAACAGAGAAATAAAATACCACATAACATTTACACAGTAGGCATGATGAAGCAGTTTACCCCTCTTGGGCTACATCTACTGGTCCAACTCCCAATGGCTTGTCCATCTTTCATTATGCTCAAAATTTTAGAAAATACATGTATTTACAGGCCTCTAATGGTTTTTTTCTATGTACCAATGGCTCCAGAGTGCTCTAATTAGTCTAGAATGACTCTTCATTCACCCAGAATGGGTGAAAATTGAGTCTCCAACTCATTTTCCTAGTAACACCTAGTAAAGCTCCACTAATTGTAGAGAACTTCACTTAACTGGAGTTAGTTTAGCAATTTTCGCACAAAAAATAGCACTGGCTATATTTCCGCTATACTAAACCACAACATTAAATTTAGGTGGTTAGGGGTGGTCACATGCCAACCCCCTTTCTGTGGTTACCACTTATGGTGGAGCAGAACTCCGCTTAAACCTTGGGATAAGGTTTTCAAACTAGAGTTAAAGTCGTGTTGTTTAGCTGAACCATCAGATGAACTAACCATGGCAATGTGACAAGGTTGTGGAGTTTGCGGAAGGTTTAAACCTTTGGAGTAACTGTTGGTGGTTCCGCTTTATTGTTACATTTATATGCTAGCATGTGAACACCTTCGATGGAACCGCTGGCAGGTTAGATTGCCGGCGGTTCCAACCCCCAACCCGAATTCCATTACAGATTAAATATAACCTGAATGCTTATAAGGTTAAATCACAAGGTAGTGCGGGTGGTTAAGTCGTGGGCGTGCTCTGTTGGAGGTCGCGGGGTCAACTCTTGTGGCCTTAACCAAATTTTACTACACCACTAAGGGGCATGTGGTTCCCTCAGGGTTAGCCACATGTCACCCTCCCATTGGCTCATAAAACATAACGTACAACCATTAAAAAAATCATATATCGCCACTTGTCATCCACTGGTAGGCCCAGAGAAAAGGAATATTCTTCAGAATATTCCTTTTTGCTGACTATGCATCCTCCATGCTGACTGGGGATCCTAGTCAACCTTGTTGCAAAATTTAGCTATTTGGGAGTTCGATTAGAATGCGATATATCCCTTATATGACATTGGCTTTTTGAAAATTTCATGGCGCTGGAATCAGGAATACGAGATCTACACAACGATCTTGGTTTCAACCCAATCCTGTAACTTTCAATCTTGAGCAAAATTTATGAACTCCTGATCAGTCACCCTCTACCATGTCATGCATCATAGATAGTAGCTTGTAACCTGTACCATATCAGAAATCACACTTCATTCAACTTAACACATTGCAGATCGCAGCCCTTAACCTATACTGTATCACAAATCGCACTTCGCTAAACTTACCGCATCACAGATCGTAGCCCGCAACCTTTACCTCATCGCACTTCACACTTCGCACAATTTAGTTTATTCCATTAAGTCCTTACCACTATCCATTTAAACCTGTGATATTGCAATTCACAACCCACCACGTCACTAGTCGCACTTCGTACAATTCAGTTTATTCCGTTAAGTCCTTACTACTATCCATTTAAACTTGCGAAGTTGCGATTGCGACATCGCACATCGTGGCTTTTGTCCTCCATCACACTCCACAATCACACTTTTGAGTTATTTCCGCTCCAAAGCCATTTGTGCCATATTCTAAGTTTTTCTAAGGTTTTAACCCCCACGTTCAACTTCTAAGCCTAATTTCATGCGTTAAGCCCTCCATTAACCTCTTTAACCCTTTTGTTTCCTCCAAGCAACTCTCTTTTTAATTAGAATTAAGTCATGGATAGCTTAGTAGCATGAATAGAAGCATGATAGATAGACCATAGGATAAATAGAGTGCATTTAACCGATTGGCCAAGTTAAATGTGGTTTAGAATTAGTTTCATTTATGCCATTTCTTTTTAGCAATATAGTTTAGTTTCTTTTTAGTCATTTAATTTTCTACAAATTAAATTAGTTTCATTTATGTCATTTCTTTTCAGGGATTTAATTTAGTTTCCTTCTGTCATTTCCTTTCTGCAATTTAGTTTAGCTTCATTAAAGTGTGACAAACTTCACTCCGAACCCTTAGAAATAACACCCTTTCATAAAGCGGAAGAGGATGACATGAACACAATGCATCTGTTGTGTATATAGCACTGTCACCTCAAATTTTGTACGAACCCCAGGTTGATAAAGTAAAGTAGGGAAGCCCCTGGGAGTTGCAGCACTCTTGGTGCAATACCAAGACTCACCAAGTACCTTAAGGCTTTCATTTCTTAATGACAAGTTCTCTCACCAATAAACAATGGGAATACATAAATGTACCCTATTTGTTAGATCTTCTAGGTGACTCGAGTTCAAATCATTTATTCGTACCTAGTGATATGTACTTGGGCATCTTGACTCTCATTGACATTAATGGTCAGTAGTCTCATGGTGTTTAACAACATTCATTAATGGTCATTAATCCAACAATTTCTTTCTATGTTCGACATTAGAAAAATTTATTCACATAGAAAAGAATTATTCCATGATGTGGATATGAATGAAGACTATATGATTCTAGTATCTTGCAGCAGTGTTCCAATAACTCAAGATTCAATTTCAATTTTCAATAGAAATAGTGTTAATTTCAACAATAAGAAGACACAAATATTCCAATTTCATATTCCATCCACTATTCATGCAACCAAAAGAAGAAGAATCAAATCATATTATTTCACTTCACATTCCATGATCTAGCAGTAACAACCCAAATCTCACACATGCATAGCTTATAGAATATTTAGGTAGGTGAAAGTATGTTGTTTTCTAATCTTTAATCGTTAATTCCTTGAATGCTAAAAGACATGTATTTGGAAAATCTCCCATGTGACATTGTCAAAATAAAAATACACCTTTAGTTGTGGGGGAGGATATTCAATATCATTTTTCATTTCCATATTCCATAAGGTCATACATTCTTAACCCACATACTTCTCCCAACTGAAGTTGTTGCTATTTTTATTCTCTAAAGATGTATATGTTTTGTAAAAGATTCATATTATGAGCTAGGATTGATTTGTATGTATATGAATAGCTCTTCATTTTGAATGCATTATCAAGTATTCTTTGTTGCATCAAGAAGAAAAATTAAAGCAAAGTGTTGTCAGAAAAGAAAAAAAACACTTGAAATAGTTATGGTTTCCACACGAGAACCAACCATAAGAGCTGCCACATAGATATTTTTCAGATAAAAAAGTATTTTGAAAAGATGCAAGTCTTGAAGAGTATCTCAAATTCACAGAATAAATTAATCTTATACCTCATAAAATGCTACAATCCATGATAATCAATGCAAAGTTGCATGAGTACATGCAACATATTTAGTTAGGGGGGATGTTGGGTGTCCAAAATATCATTCATTTCACCCTCTTTTCTTTCATTTTACTTCGGAATTTGCCATGTTCCACAACTCTATAACCATGCACTAAGACAATCTTAATGGTTAAGTATGGGTTTATGCATATTATTTTCCAATACATTTATTTTTTTATTTACAGTGAATTTATGGTTAAATATTAGAAAAATAACATGTACTCACTTATATATAAAACTTGGACGATTTTTCTGACATGTATAGGCATATTTGAAGAGTCCAAGATAGTCATATTTGGCCTCCAAGACTCAAATTCGAATTTCCTCTTCAAATTCTTGAAAATTTGAGGAATATTTGAGATCATTTGTCAAGCACATTTCATGGAGAAAGATCACAGAAGTTTTCATAAGTGTCTCCTACCAAAGCTAGGAGAGATTTGTGAGAGGATATGAAGAGCACATGAAGATATGCTAATTACTAGATGTGAACACATGGTTGTAGCCACATGAGGTATTTGTGGATCTACATTTATGAATTCATTATCTTATTTTTTGTATAAATATGAGTGCCTTATCCTCTCAAAAGGTGTGAAAATTTTGGGAGTTATTCTCATGCTTTAATGTAGAGTTTTTCGATGTTAAGGATTGGAACTATGCTTACGATTAATGTAATGAATACCATTGTAGTTCACTTTCATATGGTGTTTCCTTCATTTGGTGTTTGATCAAGAGTTTTCTCAAATTTCCACCTCTGATGCACTTTGGGATGGCCACCTAATGAGTATGGGTCATATTCTAATGCTTTATTTTCTTAGTTTCTTTATGTTCATTTTAATTATTTTGATTAGATGCATTCTTTACATTCTTTCATACTCATTCCATTTATGTTCTTTTGCAAGTTAAGAATTATAGCTCTCATTTCATAGATTCATTATTTTTTAATTTATTTGATAGATACTCATGAATGATTATAAGTTGACAATGCACACATTAGTAATTTCAATTGATCTCTAACTTCTTTTGGAATAGTTTTCTTTTAAATTTCATAGTTTAATAATTCAATTCTTTCTTATTATAATATTTCTTGCTTTTTAGATTAAATTTACTTCCAAGTCATTAGAATAGATTTATTTTCCTGTTGGTAAAATAGATTTACTTTCATGTCACTAGAATATATTTATTTTAATGTCAATAGAATAATTTTTCTTTCATGTCAATTGTTATTTCAATTTCATAGATTAAAATATTTATTTCCAAGTTTCGAATTTGAGACTTTTGAAAAATAAATTTTGTGCACACTCGTCTTAGACATTTTTCATAAATAGGTTTTCCATCATTTCAATATGTTAATTTATTGTAATCCACATCGGATCAATAGGTAAAAACAATAAACATGTAATAACAGGATTCACCATGATCTCCACCAGACCACTAGGCCAAACAAAGCATGGATGGCACCAGATTTCTCCACCTAGACTGTGAGGAATTTTCTTGTCTCCTAGTCTCTAGGATTTACCGCAATCCACAGTATGATCCAGAGATTACTAAGCCATAACCGAGATTACACTCTCAAGGATTTATTGTATATCCCATCCCAAAATTTCTAGGCTTAATGGAGAGCACCCACCTCTAGGTTTTACCATATGTCCCATCATTCACCGGTTGAGGATTCCTAGGACCACCGAGGGAAAAAAAATTAGCTTTAGCACAACCCACAATCTAATTCAGGGGTTTCTAGGCCATGTGTTCTTTAAATCATAGATCCACCTCACTTAACTTCAAATCCATCCAATAATCCAGTTCAACCAAAACATGAGAACCCCCTCACAGCATGGCTATTCAGAAATGGCAAGGCTAGGCTGAAAAAAAACGTCACGCTTAGAAAAACCCATGCCAATGACAAAAAGAGAACTAAGAACACACATGCATAACCATGCATGCCAAATCTAGAAAGGAAACTACACATGAAAATTGATACCTACAAATAATCTTGTTGTAGTTGTTTTATCCTTCTCTTCCTTACTTTGTCTTTTCTCCAAATTTTCCTTATTTGCCTTTCTTGATCCAATGTTGAAATTATCCAAGATAACTCTAAGTATCCAAGAGTGCATGAGAGAGAGAGAGAGAGAATAGAGAGAGAGCTCCAAAATTGAACTAACAAAATGTACCAACTAATCCTCATAAGAATTTTTATCAATTAAGCCTCTATTTTCTTCATTTTCCATCATTTTCCTTCATTTTCCTCCTCACATGCAACTTGTGACCTTTCACCTTCCTTTTCTCCTATTTCCCATTATTTCATAAATAAAATTCCAATTAACACCACTTTTCCATTCCAAATCCTTTGTCATTTCCTTTGTCAATTTTCTTAGCCATAATAAACCAAATGAACACCCACACTAGGATGTTTTTCCCAACATTCCACTTGGAATAAGTGTCTCATAACCGTGGAAATTATTTTGTCTTAATTAACTTTTATTACATGGAATTTTCACCAGGGTTGTTATAGAACCCTCCCTCTTGGGGGACACCATCCTCTGTCCAACCACACCTATACCTCAACAAAATCGCTAAAAATAAAACACACTACCCATGGAGCTTTATAACATAGCTCGATGCAACATTTACAATGATCACCCTGTTGAAAAGCAACCAACATGATAATCATAAAAACATGAAAACTATAAGTACATGACACTTATACTACTTATTGGAGCTTTATAACATATCTCATGGCGGTATTTACATCCATATACATATGTACATATACCAAAACATATGCCAAACATATACCAAAAATGCTTTTCCTCAATTGGGAAATAATGAATGATACATATCCCGCATCTGATCCACCATCTCCCACATGTATTTTCATCAGGCCCAAAGTGCTTCCATTGCACTTTAACCTGCTCAATTTCTTGGTTCCAGAGCATGAGCACCATTTTCTAAAATATATAATGAGGTTTTAGATGGAATTCTCTATCTGTCTCCAACTAAAATATAGACCAGTCAATCACTTGATCAACATCTTTAACATACTTCTTAAGAAATGAAAAATAGAAAACATCATGGAATTTCACTATTAGGGGAAGTCAAAATCTATAGGATATTGGCCCAGTCCTCTAGAGAATCTTGAAAGGTCCACAAACCAAGATGCTAGCTTGGCACACGATCCAATCCACAAGGAGATATTCTTTGGTTTGATGTGCAAGTACACCTATTCCCCCATCTGAAACTCCTTAAACAACATGTTCTGATCTACATAAACTTTTTGTCTATCCTGTGTTGATCTCAAATTATTCTTGATTACCTGCATTTCCTACTCCATTTCTGCCAACATGCATGGACCACTCAACACCCTATTAACTAGATCACTCCAACTAATGGGAGTATTTCAACTTTTTCTATACAATGCCTCAAACATAATCATCTACAATGATTCCTGATACCCATTGTTGTAAGAAAAATATACTAGTTGAAGATACTCTTCCCACTTTCATTGTTGATGCATCACATACATCCTCAACATGTCCTCCAATATCCTTTTGACCCTCTTAGTATATCCATATGTTTGTGGATGATAATTTGTGTTAAAGGCCAACTATGTGCCCAAACTTGCAAATAACTCCTTCCAAAACTTGGAAGTGAATTTTGCATCCTTTTCTAACTCAATCTTCTTTGTAACACCATGCAATATGACCACATATTTGATGAAACCATGTGCCACATCACTATTTGAATACATAGTCTTTACAGGAATGAAGTGCACAACCTTTGTTAACCTGTCCACAAAAACCATGATGGAATGTTGTTGTCTAGCTGTCTTGGGAAAACCAATGATGAAATCTATGGAAACGACCTCCCATTTTCACTCTGGAATCAGAATCGGCTATTGTATTCCACCTAGATGCCTATAATCTACCTTTACCTGCTGACAATCCAAACATATAGCCACAAACTCTACCACATCCTTCTTCAGATTCAGCCAATAATAAAACTTCTTCATTGTTGTTAATGTCTTTTGATAGTGTGGGTGAGCAAAATATGGTTTTGCATGAAACCCCCTCAAGATTGCCTTTTTGAGCTCACAGTTATCTAGCACATATATCCTATCTCTAAACCTTACCAATCCATCTGTTGTAAGACAACACTCCACATCTTGTGCACCTATACCTACATCTGTATCTATACCTATACCACTAACTGTACAAGTACCTGTACTCTGTTGTAACCTATGCAGAAGCTCTCTATACCTACCATCCTACTGAACTTCCTATGCGATCTGATCACGTAAGTATGTCCCATAGGAGCTCATAGCTACTATATGATTCACCTGTATCCACCAGCTAAGAGAATCTACCACATTGTTATCCTTTCCCCTGATGTACCTGATCTCAAAGTCAAACTTCACTAATCATGGCCAACCATCTAGCTTTCCTCAAATTTAGATTCATTTGGTCAAACAAGTATCTCAACCCACTATGATTACTCATCAATACAAACCTCCTGTAAAAAGATAGTTCCTCCACATCTTCAAATCATTTTATCACTATGAACTCAAGTTTGTGTGTCGGGTAGTTATTCTCATGCTCATTTAGTTTTCATGATTCATAGCACATCACCTGTCCTTCCAGCATAACGACTACACCAAGTCCTCTCTTGAAATAATTTGTACATACCACAAACTTTTTATTTGGATCTGCAATCTTTAACACTAGAGCATGTGTCAAAAACTGCTTCAACTGATCAAAACTGATTGCACATTCCTTTGTTCATTCAAAATTATTACCTTTCCTTTGCAATGATGTAATAATATAAGAAATCTATGATAAGTTTTGACTGAACCTCTTATAATAACCTGTCAATCCCATGAAAGACCTTACCTCATCGACATTTCTAGGAGTTTCCCACTCCATGATAGTTTTTATCTTTTCGAGATCCACTGTTATGCCTTCTTTGGAAACAACATGTCCCAACTAATGTTTCTCATTCTGAAAAAAACTACACTTGCTGAGATTATAATACAATTGATGCTCTCTCAAAAATCTCAATACTGCTGCTAAGTATTCGACATGCTCTTCTTCATTTTTAGAATATACCAATATATCATCAATGAACACAATAAAAATCTTGTCCAGATAAGGACGAAACACACTATTCATCAAACGCATAAATGTAGTTGGAGCATTAACCAAAATGAATGGAACTACAACATAATCATAATGCCCATACCAGCTTTAGAAATTTATCCTGTAAATGTATTCTTCCTTGATGCGTACTTGATGATATCTAGATCTCAAATCAATATCTGAGAACATTGTTGCTCCCTTTAGCTAATCAAATAAGTAATCAATCCTAGGCAATGGATACTTTTTATTGATGATCACTTTGTTCAGCTTCTTGTAATGAATTCATAACCTAAGAGTACCATATTTCTTCTTCATAAACAATACCAGTGCTCCCCATGGTGATACACTTGTCCTAATATATCCCTTGTCAAGTATTTCCTTTAACTGCAACTTCAGTTCTACCAAATTCAGTGTGATCATCCTGTAAGGTGCCTTAGATGTTGGCATTGCCCCAGGTACCAACCTTATAGAAAAGACTGCTCCCTTATGAGGTGGAAACACTAAAATTTATGTGGGTAATACGTCTTAAAATTTCGGTAGCACTGGGTACATGCTCAAAAAATATGCATCTGCAACCTCCTTACCTTTGTCGCAAGAAATATGCACTACAAATAACACACACCCCTTCCTGTGACTATGCTTGGCTTGCATATTTGGAACCATCATCAACGACATTGCTTTCCTCTTACCCTGTAAGACTCTTTTCTCTCCATTTTCATCAAAGAACTCAATGGCTTTGTCATAAAAATCCACTTTAGTCTTTTGAAGATACAACCAGTCCATACCCAAGAGAATATTGTACGATCCTAGTGGAAATACATTCAAATGTGCAAATTTAGGCATACCATTTAGTTCAAATGCACAAGCTCTTATCTAATGAGGAACTCTCTTCTTGGTACCTGTAGCCAACTGCACTACCCAAGACTCTACATGCACTTATTTATTCAAGCCAAACTTATCCACCAAGTCAAGAATAACATAGCTATAATTAGATCCAAAGTCAATCCAAATAGAAACAACTTGATCACAAAACTTACCATCCATTTCAATGATAGATGCATGATGGTATTCCGGCCTATTATCCAGTGCATCATAGATACGAGGAATGCTCTAACCAACATCCCCAATAGTCTGTGCCTCCTTT
Source organism: Pinus albicaulis (assembly GCA_034641835.2). Taxonomy (NCBI): domain Eukaryota; kingdom Viridiplantae; phylum Streptophyta; class Pinopsida; order Pinales; family Pinaceae; genus Pinus; species Pinus albicaulis. The sequence goes on from JAXQQM020080090.1 coordinate 11,325, forward strand.
GCACTATATATCTGAGGCCTACCACCCTGATTATGCGGACAATCCATTTTACGATGCTCCTTACCACATGTCCAACACTCCAACCGTCCTGTACCCTCACCTTTATGCTACTATTGTGACACATGTCCCTGTCTAGTTGCACTGAACATCTTATGTGGTGCCACATTTTCTTTCTATTCTACATTCTGAGGCCTTGATATTCCCGACTATTTTTTACCTTTACCTTTATCTTTCCCTTTCCATCCTTGCTGAGATTCATTCTTACACTTTGATTGCTCATAGAAATGCTTCAATTTCCCAATAACTTCCTCAAGTGACTGAGGCTCATCATACTCAATCTGATCTATAAATGCTAATGGAAAACCACTGAAAAACCTTTGAACATTAGCCTTTTAATCTCTAAGATATGGTACATACCTCAATAGCTCCAGGAACTTAGTTGTGTACTCTTCATCTGTCATTGATCCCATCATTATCTCATAGAATTATTCGGCCTTACTGTCGTAGTGCCTTTCTGACAAGTACTTATTCCTGAAAAACCTCTTTAATTCATGCCAACTCAAGTCTTATGTCCTGATGTCTCTGACCCGCTTCACATCATACCACTAGATATCTGCCTTACCTTTCAAGCTGAAGATAACTACTCTAGCATTCATATTATTTGTGTAATTATGCAAATCAAACAAATTCTTCATCCCAAGCATACAAGCCTCTACATCTTCCAACTTCTTCAAATCTCCATCAAAAGTAGGTGGTGTTTCTTTCCTAAACTCATCTGGAAATAATCCTCTATCACTCCTCTTGTAAGGATGGTGACGCTAATGTTCATTATGCCTATTAGAACCAAAACTATAATAGTACCTATGTCTATCGCCTCTCCTATTTGGAGTATCTAATAACCTTCCATATCTCACTTTGTCATCTTGATCTAACCTGTGACCACCGTGAAACCTACTTCCACATGCCCCATTAGTTCTTTCCTCCTTCCCATGGCTAATCTTAAACATCTACTTGTTTCTCTTGTTCCTGTATGATTTTGTCATTGTCTCCCTTACAACTCCTTATTTATTCCTTCAAAATTCTTAGTGTGTCTGCTAAGTCAGAAGAGTGCCCAACACGATGTTTCTCATATGATTTGTAGCGAGAATATTTGTAGTCTACCATCTTTCTAGTCATATTTGATTTCTTCCTGGAAGGCATACTATATTAGCTAAACCAAATCACAATAAACCAACACACCTTAACATAATTCAGGGAGGATATCTCATCTACAAGATCAACCAAATCAATGTAATACATGTATAGAAAAAATCATAACAACATATAGACATATAAAAAATGAGTGTATCAACACATAAGCATAATTCTAGCTAGAGTCCAGTCATTAATGCATGACCATATCAACTACACATACCATGATATCATGCATGAAAGTAAAAACCATACCAATTTATACTGACAACATGAAAGCATAAACAATGTGTAACCAATCATACACTCATGACGACACATTCCATGGTGACACCCTCACTTTCACATCGAAACGTTACTAAAACCATGACTAACACTTTTCCCTCCAAAATATTTACATGTACCTCTTTGTAAATTTAAAGGATGTTGATTGGTTTACATATTATGACATGGAAATTACATGAAAATTTCATGGGAACTTTTAAGATGAAATTTCCTCTAATGGCAGTCCAAGGGGTGAACGATGCACTGATACGAATTTGTAACATCCTCATCCCATATCTACCCAAGTCATTGGCTAGTTAGGGTAAACATGTGATGAGAAGCTACTAGGATCTGATTCAACCTCCTAGGTCACCTTAAGGAAGTGGAGTCATCACCAGACAACTACACATACCTTATACACCTGCTACAGGACAATGAGGAGCCATGATAACCTTCCAGAAATCTATCCCCTACATCAAGCTGTCATTTTCAAGCATCAACCCCCCAGTCACATGCAGAACATGGCATGCATGTGACTAGGGACTTTTCCCAATAGTTCTGAGCCTATAAAACTAATTTATGTGCCAATTTTTTAGGCCTAGAGCCCAAGTCACTGCCTAGAATTCCATGACCCTTTCATAACTGAAATATAATAGCAAAATAACAATGTAAATGCAAACAATTGAACAAGGGGATTAACTAGACCCCTACTAGCCATGACAGGAATTTCGTCAAACATGTCGCAAATATGTAATCTACAAGTCTAATACCAATATCTGAGCATAGGGGTCTCATACTTATCTAAGAATCGCTAAGAAGCATTTTTCCCTTAAATCATTAGCTACATTATCATCTATTATGTCATAGATACATTGTTCATTCATTTAGAAATCAACTGGAAGAATGGCAGTAAAGGTTTGAAACTCTAAATTTTGGAAAAAAACTATGAAAAGATAGACACAACAGTTTCATAGCGCGCTACGAAACTGTTGTAGGTGTCATGCATAGCAATTTCGTAGCGCGCTAGATGGATAGCTCTTATCATGTTTTGATTTCATCTGAAAATCCATCTGAAAATCCATCTCAACCAAAACATGAGAACCCCATCACACCATGGCTATTCAGAAATGGAAAGGCTAGGTTGAAAAATATTTTCACACCTACAAAAACCCATGCCAATTGTTAGCTCAAAATCAGATCTTGATAGGCTGCTGATCAAGAAGAATCTAAGTACTATTTCAAACCAAACTTTTAGTTGAGGCTTAGCCTCCTCAACCTGAGAGGGCTCTCTCAATAGGTTTATGATTTTCAAATAAGGATTAGATGGCTAACTCTATGAGTAAAATGGATAAAAATGGAGAATTGTTTGTACTACTAATCAACAAACATATATTGGGCTTATGGAGTCAAGTGTGTTTTCACATAACATGAGTATCAGCTTCATATGGAAGTCAAGGCATTTCAGGGTTTAGATGCATCAACAAAATAGTAGGACATAAAATAAACACAATTCATGAACATATGAAGGAAGTTAGAGCCCCTTCAGAGAATTCTAAGTAACATATATTCATGCCACTATAAGTAATTGAAAAAGGAAAACCATGAGAATATCAAACATCAATAACCCTTTCTGAATCCTGAGTGATGAAACCAATATCTTTGTATTAATAGAAAAACACAGTTTCTACTACAACAAAAGAATATGCTTGTTAATGAAAATTTCCAACCCTATGCAATTCAATTTCTTGTCTCTTATAGAGTTATTATTACATTATTGGATTCTCTCCAAAAAATTGAGAAAAATTTGAATTTTCTAGCTTGACACCTATCAACTGCTAAAACAAACTTTTAATTACATCTGACAGTTAAACTGTCTGTTCTAGATTCCTAATACAAGTAGGATTAAAATCCTTTATTATAACTTAACAACCTTATATGAACTTTAAACCTTCTATATGACAGCTGATCCTCCTAAACTTCGACCTTGATGATGTCCATCTCCTTGTTGTTAGACTGTATTGATTTTCCTCTTATCTGCCCTGAAAGAGAGGAACACGCTCCCTGCAAAATAGCTATAGTGCTTCATTTATGTTTCTTCAAACCATTTTCTGACCAACTTGTGCTCAAAAACATGTGGCAATGTCTTATTAAACTCATGTGACTTGGCCCTTCCAGCTGTGCCCAAACCAAACTTTTGAAGGAGTGCCCAAAAATGTTAACATTTCTATGCTACGAAATTGTCTGTTGTTTTCATTGCCCAGAACTTTACCTTTGAAAACTTCACTTAGAACCTTCATTTTTCTATGTTTTTCCATTGGATATTTACTTGTGATATTTATACATTTTTCAGCAGCATTAAGGTTTTAAAAACAAGCCTTTTATCCCTTTGAAACCTTGCAAAATTATTCAAACTGCATCCTACAGCAGTTTCATAGTGCACTACGAAATTGCTATGCATGACACCTACAACAGTTTCGTAGCGCGCTATGAAACTACTGTGTCCATCTTTTCATAGTTTTTTTCCAAAATTTTGAGCTTCAAACCTTTACTGCCATTCTTCCAGTTATATATAAGCTCTCATAATTAACAAAAATCAACTCTGAACTGCTTTCAAAAATGAAATCTTTCCACATAACCCCAAAAATGTGTTAGGAGATATCACTTATTGTTTACACTTATTTTTGTTGTGGTTGATCTTCAGGCTTTGCTAGTTGTATCTCAAGATCTTCAACCTGCCTTTTAAGCCTTATTTTATTAGCTCTTAGTTTGGTATTAACCATCCTTATGAACTTTGCTTCCTTGATTGCAAGGACGGTCCATATGTAGAATTGATCCTGATCGCTGATTGACTCAATGTTTGAAACCTTTTCTAGCTCCCACAGACCTTTCAATCTCTCAAATTTTGACCTTTCTACAGCACGCATTCTCACTTTCTTCTTCAATTTATCAATTTCAATGTTTGCAAGTCTGATTTTGTCTTTAACCTCCTCATAACTACTCCTTTCTCTCTGAGTATTAAAAACTCTGTTTCTGTCTTCTTCAAGCATTGGAGATGATATATATATGGGTTCTTCAAAAATGTTTGCATCCTCACCTCCTATTTGATCTATCTCCATGTCTCGCTACTGCAATTTCTTAGACTGCCTAGTCAAGGGTTTTCTAGGCTTAAAGACAAACTCTGACACTTCATCCTCAAAATCTAATTTTTTGGATGTTTTCAATTTATTTGATTTGCCACCTATATCCAGTTTGATGAAATCTGCTTGAACCAGGGGAGACTCTTTAATGTCAATAGCTTGTAATGTATCATTCAAGTCACCTCTTAATTCCAAGTTTTCATTTGTGACCACATCCTTACCCTTCTTGTTTGACCTTTGACTCCTAGTCAACTTCTTCTGAGCTGTTTTACTAGTTGACTGTTCCTAAATTGTCTCTTTGACATGAGTTCTCTTCTTCTGTGCAGATTTATGAGACCTTTGGATATTCAGTGATGTATTTATCATTAGTTCCTTAAATTTTTTCCTGGGCTTGAGCTTGAAAAACCTCCTTGATTTTGTTTCTGTAGGTTCAATAGTCTTTGATGGAGATGTTTCTTTGACTTGAGGGCTAGCACCTATTCCTCCAACCCCTATTCCACTCAAAAAGAGAAATGCATACCATTCTCTATTCACTTTCTAAAGCTCATGAAAAACTATTAACTTGACTAGACCATGATGAAATAATGAGGTTTCACATGCCTGAGTTTTCATCTGTACTTTGTCTGCCATCTTGGCCAGACTTCGAAATAGAAAGAAAGGTAAGTATAGAGAGATTATTCCTGTGAAATGCAATAAGATTTTAAAGTGGTAAGTGTACACCTTGTGGTATCTCCCTTCGCAGGTGAAGTAATTTTGGATGTTGTAGAGAAAATTGGAAAATGCATCCTTAACATAACTTCTTGGCATAGCTTTGTTCAAATCAGTATCCATAAAATCTGGTTTCAAAAAGATTTTGCAGGGTTGCATTTCAAACCTAAAATTCTTGAACCATCTATCTTCCCCCCTTGGAATTTCTGTGACTGCTGATATAACTTCAGGAGAAATTGGTAAATTGAGAAAATCAACCTTTGTGTTTGACCCTGTGAAGTTCATAGCAAACTCTTTGGTAGCCTGATTATGCCCTCCTTGAAGATTTTCACAGAACCTCCAGCACCCTACCTTCTTGAAGGCTTCTTCAATAGATTTATCTCTTATGAGAGTTTCTAAACCTTCGAGTTTTGTTCTCAGACAGTGACCAGACCTGTGATTTCTCTTTTCTTCTGTCATCTTCCTCCTGAAAACCCTATGTCTTTAGCAAACCTGTAATAGACCTCCTTGTTGGATGAACTAGCTCACTTGAAAATTTGGTTTAGCCTCGCTTGATTAGAAATCCTGTTTCAGCTAACAATTATTTTTAAAATCACTTGATTAGCAAGTATCAAAATTGCTGACATAACATCAATTGGGTTCAGCCTCGCTTGATTGAAATTCTACCTTGCTTCGAGACTTAAGGAAAGCTCTGGTTTCTTATCATGAGCTTCTCTTTCAAACAATAGATATGCATGCATTATTTTCTTTGCATGAGACAAAATTTATGATAACCAACCCTTTTTCAAAATTTGAAAAGGACTAATGAAAAATGACCCTTAACAAATCTTATAATGATTTCATAAGTGTTTTGGATGGTTGCATGCGTGAGGGAGGATTCGTAGACTAACACCTAATCACGAAAATTTAACCAAAATTGATGGATGTGATAGCTGAACCAAAAAATTTTGAATCCCTAATTTCGTAGCACTGGTAATGTGATTTTGGGATTTTGCGCTACGAAAAGACTAGCGTTTTCATAGCGCGGAAGTAGTTTTTTACACTGAGCGCGCTACGAAAACGTGATTTCGTGGCTTATTAAAAAAAAACTTAAGATATGGTTTTCAAAACGTGGTATGAGACTTCTAAAGAGTAAAGCAAGGTTTATGAACTTTATTTGGTGATGAAATGAGACTTGTAACCTATGTCTTAGACCCTATAAAACATAAAAATGACTCAAACCCTATGTAATACCATGACTTAGGAACAAGTATAAACTTACCAAGTTTAGAAAATTTTAATAGTGATAACACCAATGATAGAAAGAGAACCAAGAACGTACATGCATAACCATATGTGCAGAAACTAGCAAGGAAACCACACATGAAAATCGATACGTGCAAAGAATCCCATTATAGTTGCTTGATCTTGCTATTCATTTCTTGATCTTTCCCTCCTCTTTGCCTTGTTTACCTTTATTGATCCAAGGCTGAAATGCTCCAAGAAAAATCTAAGTGTCTAAGAGTGAGAGAGAGAGAGAGAATAGGGAGAGAGCTCCAAAAATGAACTAAAAAAAGGTACCAACTGATCCCCAAAATATTTTTTTATCAATTAGGCCTTTATTTTCCTTCATTTTCATCCTCACATGAAACCTGTGACCTTTCACCATCTTTTTCTCCTATTTTACATTATTTTCATAAATTAAAATTCCAATTAATGCCACTTTTCCTTTCCAAAGCCTTTTCCATTTCTTTAGCCATAAAAAACCAAATGAACACCCACACTAGGATGTTTTTCCCACCATTCAACTTCGAATAAGCGTCCCATAAAAATCAATATTATTTTTCCTTTATTAACTTTGATTAAATGAAATTTTCACCAAGGTTGTTACACACTAGAAGGAGCTACTACCCCTCATCTAAAAGCGACCACATTTTGGCCCTGTACTTTATCCATCTTTCATCCATTTTCAAACTCAAATCAATACCCACTTATTTCATAAAAAAGTAAATGTTTGTAACATCCACCTCCCACACTTACCCAAGTTCACCAGTTGATCCAGGTGGATATTGGTGGCCACCGAACTATTCCATTTGGACCCTCACCATTGGTTCTTTCAGTTTTTCACTTTTAGCACGACTTACTATTTTTAGCTGGTTTTTGGGTCACAAACTTGCAGAGCCGTTTTGGGGCCATAATGATCCCAGTGGATATTGGTGTCCACCCACCTTTTCCATTTGAAATGCCACCATTAGTTCTTTCAGTTTTTAAGTTTTAACATAACTTACTATTTTTAGCAGTTTTTTGGGTCCTGAACTTCCTGAGCTGTTTTGAGGCCATAAACGACGTTTTTTGGGAAAACTGGGAGCAACATGGGTTCATGGATTGATGTTGCTCACACCAAAAGTTGTACTCCTTAGATAGATCTTTCTAACGAGGTATGGTGTGCATCAAACAAATATCATATGCCAAAGTTATGTCCCTTGGAAGTTTAAACACTAATTTACCAAAACGAGGCCCATAGTTTTGGCACTTCATCTCCTAGGGTCAGGTTTTTGGACATTTAGAGTTTTCCATTGTTACTCAATAATAAATAGGCCCTCGAGCCTCATTGTAACACAGTTCAGAGGCCTATAGCCGCCACATCTCTTCTCAGAGATGAGCTGCCAGTGCCCTAGCTATTTTATTTCCATGATGTCTCTAAGCATATTTTTGTTATTTGATATTAATGAAATGAAGCATTATTTCCACTACATCTCTGTGTTTATTTCTATTTCTGTATTTTATTGTGTTCCTGCATAAATCTGGATCAGTGGTATCAGAGCGGTCTACTCTTTCTCTGTTTTCTTTGCATGTCCCTAACGCGGTCAGGGTATAAGGAGCTAGGGCTCAATCTAGTTGAACCCTTGCAAGATCAGCCTCACAAACCCCAATGAATTCCCATGGTGGAAGAAAATAAAGATGAGGGAGCAAGAGTTCCTATCAAAATATTTCTCAAGGAAGCCCTCGAGAAACAAAGGAATGTGATGATGGATAACTTTGCTCAGATCCTTCAACGACTGCCCACCTACGGCGCATCTGCATCCAACAGCTACTCTGGAGGCGCCACTCCCTTCAAGGTACAAGTAAGATTTGACATTCCTGTATTTGAAGGCTAGATAGATGTAGATGCCATAGATAGATGGTTGAATTTGTTGGAAGGGTATTTCTCTATCCATGATTTTTCTGACTGAGAAAAGATTATTTTTGCACTCCTCAAAGCCGCCCCCCATGTCAAAGACTGGTGGGAAACCTACTGTGAGCAAAAGGACAGGACGAAACCCTCTCTATTCTCGGCCGCACCCACTTGGAATTCATTCCGAGATGGCATCAAGGAATAATATTACCTCGTGGGGAGCTATGAGAACAAGTACATCCAATGGACCACATTACGGGAACAAAGCGATCAAGATGTGCATGAACTCATGAATTTGTTCCATACCATGCACACAAAGTTGGGTATTAAATATTCAAAGAGAAATTTGGTTCTCAAGTATCACAGTTGTTTGCATAGACACATTCAGGAGGAAATGTATTTCCTCGACATTACATCGCTTGGCACGACATATCGCTATGCCACCAAGATCAAGGAAAGAAGAATAAGAGAGAATTTGGATATGTGAATCCAAAGCTAGGGAAAGGCGCGCCCGAACCATAAAACAAGGGGCAAGGCCAAAGCAAGGTGACACGGAACAACACCACAAATCCAAAGAAGGACATGGGGAAGTGGTGTGAATTTTATAACAACCCCACTCACAGCACAAACAAGTGTTATGCCAAACAATAGTTGGTGGCCAAACTAAAGGCACCTGAATCAAATGCATGTTCTAATCCTGAGTTAGAACCAGAAAAAGGCAATGAAAAAGGGAAGAAAATCATTGATGTGGACCCCAGCGCAATTTTTTCCACCACTAAGCTCCAGAGGGAGCATCCTAAGGATCTAGAGGAGGGGGAGTGCCTCTTCCATTCACGGATGTGGGTGAAGGGTTCTACACTGCAATTCCTTGTTGATTGTGGATGCCAAAACAACCTCATTTCAGAAGAGGTCGTGAAGCGGCTTGGCCTATTAACCATAGCACACCCGTAGCCGTATACCATCGGGTGGGTTCACCCAACGAGAGATCTCCGCATTCACCAGTAGTGTCGCCTTCCGTATAGTATCAAGCCATTCATGGATGAGGTATTGCTTGATGTTTCTCCTCTTGATGTAGTTGATGTATTATTGGGCCAACCATAATTGTGGAGGCGACATGCTGTGTATGATTCTAGGCCTCCTGTTATTATTATTACTTTGGGAAATAACTTGTATAGGATACCAGAGGTAGTACCACCTCCTGTCATCTCTTTGACTACTTCAAAACAACGCAGTAAGATTGTTTCCCAAACCAGGAAATTTATTTTCCTTACAACTTGCTCATAGGGAAAGAAAAATATTGTGGCTACAACCTTGAAATAGTGCTCCCTGGTATGACTGTAGTAGATGGAAAAAGTCATGGAGGAATATGAGGAAATTTTCTCCTCACTCACAGAGGTTCCTCTATGCTATCAGGACAAGCACTCCATTGATCTAACCCCCGCTGCACTACCACCTAATGTTGCCATACCTCATGCGACTACACAGACAGAATCCACACATGTACCATCTGAGGCTAAAAAAGAAACCAAATTTACTAAACACATCCATCATCTCCGCCCGCAGCTGAGTTCAACAAAATTTACCTCATCTCATGGAGGATCTCAACACAATGGGGAACATTGATTCATAAGGGGGGATGAATGATCTAGGTGTATATTGGTGGCCACCCACCTATTCCATTTGGACCCCCACCATTGGTTCTTTCAGTTTTGCACTTTCAGCACAACTTACTATTTTTAGCAAGTTTTTGGCTCCTGAACTTCTAAAGCCGTTTTGGGGCTGTAATGATCCAGGTGGATATTGATGTCCACCCACCTATTCCATTTGAAACACCACCATCAGTTCTTTCAGTTTTTCAGTTTCAACATAGCTTACTATTTTAGTAGTTTTTCGGGTCTTAAACATCCGGAGCTGTTTTGAGGCCCTAAACGATGTTTTTTGGGAAAATAGGGAGCAACATGGGTCCAAAAGTTGTAATCCTCGGATAGATATTTCTAACGAGGTATGGTGCACGTCAAACAAAGATCGTATGCCAAAGTTACGTCCCTGGGAAGTTGAAACACCAATTTACCCAAACAGGACCCATATTTTTGGTGCTTCATATCCTAGGGTTAGGTTTTTGGATGTTTAGAGTTTTCCATTATTTATCAATAATAAATAGGCCCTTGAGCCTCATTTTAACACATTTCAGAGGGTTGTAACTATCACATCTCTTCTCAGAGATAAGCTACCAGTGCCCTAGCTATTTTATTTCGATTATTTTTGTACACATATTTATGTTATTTGATATTATTGAAATGAAGCATTATTTCCGTTGCATATCCATGTTTATGTCTATTTCTGTATTTTATTGCGTTCCTGAATAAATCTGTATCACCAGTACACCAGGGTAAATATGTGACGAATATTTACTCTGATATGATTCAACCTCCTAAGTACAATCAAGGAAGCAGGATCGACAAAATGAAACTTTACTCACCTTCCTCAGGAGCTACAGGACCCCCAGAAGCTAAAAAACCACTCTAGGTGCCCAAACCCTGAGTTAACATTATTTTTCAATTAACTAGAGCCGCATTCGCTCTGATGATAAGGAAATCCAGGGACTGTAACCCTCCAGTCTCTCTGATGACCATTCCTCCCAATAAATGTAGTCTAGATTACCCAGTTATGAGTGTGCTACGTCAAAATCTGAGCCTCCTTTAAAGGGCTTAACTATCAACCACTACCCAGAACTTAATGAGACTTTCAAAAATGATAAATGACACTAGGAAAAAACCATTAACACTAAAATTAGACAAGAAATTGACCTAACCAAGACCTAACCAGGCCTAACCATGACATACATTTCATCAAACAAATTGTGAACATGAAATCTATAGGTCATAACTTTGTATCTGAACATAAGGTCTCATACATATCTAGGAATCATAAAGAAGGTTTGTTTCCCTCTCATAATAGCTACAAAAACATCTATTAGTTCATGCATTCAATAACCATTCATTTACCAATCAAAACATGTTAAGAGCCATAACTAGAATCTATCATGAAACCATGCTTATAACCAACATATAACCATAATAATAACAATGATATAATAGGCATCAAAGCCACATAATAACAAACATAAATAGTCATGAATTATAATAGGAAATAGATATTATTAACATATGAAAATCCAACCAAGTTAGAGACTTCCACGTACCACTCGACCATAGATTGGGTGAACCAAATATCTCTTTCAGCCAATCACCCCAGGGCCATATTTCAAGCATGAATGTGGGATATCATGGATTAAAACAAGTGAAATGAAACTATGGCTTCCAGAGGCCAAACCACCTCAACGCTCAACCAATTATTCCACCTCATGGTCAGACATCACTAACCATCACCAAATTAGTTTCTACCCAAGTTTTCCAGTGCTCTAGAGTGTTTGTCCAACCTAGCTCCAGTACTAGTAACTAAACCCACAAATTTTACAGGGCTCCAGACCATTTTTCCAACCAAGGCTCCAAGACTAGTAACTCAACCCACCAAGGGCTCGAGAGATTTTTTCCAACCAAAACTTCTAGGACTAGTAACTCAACCCAAGTTGGTCCATGGCTTCCAAATCATTTTTCCAACCATGGCTTCAGGAACTAATAACTCAACCTGCAACCATAAGGAACATGAGCACCAGTCAAAAAAAAATTGGGAAAACCCACAACACCATGGATATCTAGGAAATGGCAAGGCTATAAAAAACCATTATCAATCCAGGAAATCCTCCATGCCAATGATATATCATAACCAAATAACTACATGCATATACCATGCATGACAACACTAGCAAGAAAATCATACATGCAACTCGGTACCTACAAAGTAAACCCGTTGTAGCTGTTGATCCCTCTATCCCCTTGTGCTTTCATGTTTTTCCTTTGCCTTCCTTCTCCAAATCCAAAGTATGCCAGAATCCTCCAAGAGTTCTCTAAGTGTGCAAGAGTATGAGAGAGAGAGAATCGAATGAGACTTCCAAATACTGAACTGAAAAATGCTTCAACTGAAAAAATATATGAATTGATCCTCAACATCCTTTTTATCATTAAGTCTTATATTTTCTTCATTTTCCTCTATTTTCCTTCTATTTTCCTCACAGGTAATGTTGTGACCTTTCACCTTCCTTTCCTCCTATTTTCCATTATTTTCATAAATAAATGCCAATTAATTTCACTTTTCCCTTTCCATTGCATTTTCTAGTTTCTGTAGCCATTTATCAATCATAAGTGATCCCCATTACTATGTTTTTTCCCAACATTAAGCTTGGAATATGTGTCCTATGAGCTTGGTCCTATTTTTCCTTTATTAAATTATTATATGGATGTTTAACCAAGGCTATTACAAAACCTTGCCCCTTGGGGGAACACCATCCTTGGTGTTAAATGACACTTATAAACCAGTAAAAGACATGCTTCCCATGGATATTTAAGACATAGATCAATACAAAATTTACAACATATCCATATGCTAAAACATAACCAACATATCATGAACACCATACCACTTATTGGAGATTTATAACACAATTCGATGTGGTATTTACAAAATACATATCCATATATAGCCATAAAAAAAACATAACATGAAAAAATATACCAAAATACATTCGCTCAACTAGAGAATATAGAAATATACATATCCAAAATCTGATCAACCATCTCCAATGTAGATTCATCGAGCCCAAATTTCTTCCATTGAACTTTAACTTGCTCGATTGCTCGATTTCGTAGCATGTGCATCTTTCACTGCAAAATGCATTGAGGTTCTAGCTGAAATTATTCTTCTCGTTCCACCTGCAATACAAACCATTCAATCACATGATAAACATATTTCACATACTTCTTAAGTAATGACATATGGAAATATCATGGAATTTCACTGTCGGAGATAATGAAATTTGGTAGGACACTATTCTGATCCTCTCAAGAATCTTGAAAGGCCCACAATACTGAGGTGCTAGCTTGGCACACGACCTCGATCCTCAAGGAGCTCTTCTTGGGCTTGATACACAAGTACACTAGTTCCCCAACCTCAAACCCATTAAAATCCATGTGTTGATATACATAACTCTTTTGTATATCTTGTGCCACCTTTAGATTCTTCTTGATTACCTGCATTTCTTGTTCCATCTCCGCTAACATGTTTGATCCAATCAATACCCTGTTCACTGGATCACTCCAATTGATAGGAGTATTACAACTCCACCCATAAATTTCCTCAAATGGACTCATCCTCAGCGACTCCTGATACCCATTATTATATGAAAACTCCACTAGTGGAAGATTCTCTTCCCACTTTCGTTGTTGATGCATGGTGTACATCCTCAACTTGTCCTCCTAATCATGCTGACCCTCTCTCTATTTCCATATCTTGTGGATGATAATATGTACTGAAGGCCAACTATGTCCCCAAACTTGCAAATAACTCTTTCCAAAACCTGGAAGTGAACTTGGCATCTTTGTCTGACACATTATTATTCAAAATACCATGCAACCTCACTATATCTTTGATGAAGACTTGTGCTACTTCACTAGCTAAATTTGTGTAATTTACTAGAATGAAGTGTGCTACCTTTGTCAACATTTCAACCATAACCATAATAGAATAATGCTATATAGAGGTCCTCTAAAAACCTGTAATGAAGTCCATGGAAATGAAATCCAATTTCCACTATAGAATTAGAATCGGCTATAGTAATCCACCTAGATGCTTATACTCTGCTTTTACTTGTTGACAATATAAGCATCTCGCAACAAACTTTGCCACCTATTTCTTCAAATTTGGCTAGTGGTATAACTTCTTCACAAATGTTAATGTCTTCTGATATCTTGGGTGACCTAAATACGACTTAGCATGAAATTCCCTCAAGATAATATTCTTGGGTTCATTGTTGTCTGAGACATAAATCATGTCCCTAAATCTCACCAAACCATATGCCATAAGATGTTAATCCAGATCCTATTCAGCTGTACCGTGTGCTTAAGCTCCCTCTACCCATCATCTTGTTGTCCTGCCTACAAGATCCTATCTTATAAATATGTTCCATATGAGCTCATATATTCTATGTGATTTATCTATACTCTCATGCTAAGAGCATCTGCAACCTTATTCTCTTTACCCTTGATGTACTTGATCTCGAAGTCAAACTCACTTATTGTAGCCAACCACCTAGCTTTCTTGGCATTTAGATTGGGTTGATCAAATAATTATCTCAATCCACCGTTATTAATCATCAAGATAAACCTCTTGCCAAGAAGAGAGTGTCTCCACATATTCAATGTGTGAATAGTTGCTGCCAACTCAATATCTTGCATGACATAGTCCTTCTCATGCTCATTCAGTTTCCTTGACTCGTAGCATAGTACCTGTCCTTCCTGCACCAAAATCTCAACAAGTCCTCTCTTGCAAGCATATGTACACACCACAAACTCTTTATCTAGATATCCATTTTTTTGAATTGGAGCATACATAAGCAAATTTTTCAACTTCTCAAAACTCAATGAACATTCCTTTGTCCATTCAAATTTATTTCCTTTTCGCTACAATTATGTAATAGGATAGGAAATCCATGAGAATTTCCCAATGAACCTATTATAATAACTTGCTAATCCCATGAATGATAAGAACTCATCCACATTTCTAGGAGTTTCCCATTCCATGATACATTTGATATTTTTTGGATCCACGAGTATACCTTGCTTGGAAACAACATGCCCCAAATAATGAACCTTTGTCTGAAGGAAATTGCATTTAATAATATTGGTATACAATTGATTCTAGCTTAGAAATTTCAACACTCCTGCTAGATGTTTTGCATGTCATTCCCCATTCTTATAATATATCATCATCATTGAATACAATCACAAACTTTTTTAGATAGGGAAACAACACACCATTCATAAAACACATGAAACTAGATGGAGCATTAGTTAGACCAAAAGGAACAACAACAAACTCATATTTCCTATACCTAGTACGGAAAGAAGTCTTGTATATATCCTCTTCTTTGATGTTTACCTGATGATATATTGATCTCAAATCAATCTTCGAGAACACTGTTGGTCCCTTCAACTGGTTAAATAAGTCATCAATCCTCGACAACGAATAGTTTTTCTTAATCATCACCTTGTTCGATTGCCTGTAACCAATGCATAGCCTGAGATTGACATCCTTCTTCTTCACAAACAACATTGATGCACCACAAGGGGACATACTTGTCTCAATATATTATTTTCCTGACATTTCTTTCAACTGCATATTCAGTTCTATTAACTTTGGAGTGCTCATCCTATAAGGTGCCTTTGATGTTGTTGTTTCTCCCAATACCAACTCAATAGAAAATTCCACTTAACTGTGAGGTAGTGACCCTGAAATCTTTGCTGGGAACTGTTATAGCATCATTTATCACCAGCTCATAATTGATGATTTATGCTTTGGCCTTGGGCACCCCTTCCCTTCAAACTTGGACATTTTCTCAAAAAACAGTGTCTTAAAACCCATACTCGACTCTGCCTAGACTTTTTCGCGTATACACACGAGTCCATTTATAGAGAACCGCGTATGAAATTTTAATCATTAAAAAATATATATTTTCCCTATTTTGAGGTGACGTTTCCAGTTGTTCCAGTAATTTAACCATCCCAGCCCATGGCCTAACTGTTCCCAACTGTAAAAAACTAATTTGAGGGAGTATAAAAGCCCCTCAAGGGAATGGCCTAAGAGGGGAAGAGAGAGAGAAATATAGATATTATATTCTATTGGAGCCCTATCCAAGTCTGATATATTCCCGTGCCTCCTACGCTTCCTAGATATATTCAGGAAATCCTTGTTTCCTTGAGATGTTCGTCACCCTATAGGACATCCATTGTGCACTCATCTTGGAAGAAATATTGAGAAGCTATGGCTAGGCAGATCCAGAGGACGGTATGCTTGAAGGCCGTGGCAGATTTTAGGTGATATCTTCACGTTTACATATTGTACATGTCATTAATAATAGATGAAGCCATCTTGTTCCTGATTTTTACGTGTTAATTATCTTTTATACATGTGTAATGATCATTAATTGAACATTTAATATTGTTTTTATGTTGTTATACATGATTTCCACTAACATCTAGAACATATATATGTTGTACAACTAGGATTTTGTGTTCGTTCTTTGCTGGTTTACAGATTTTGGAGCACAAAGTGTTGCAGGAGGTTTGCACCCCGTGGGATCTACTTCAACCGAGGGATATCCGGGCAAGTTCTGCAACATGTAGTTTCTATTTATTAGCATAAAAGTTGGTTTAGTGATTCCTCCTTGTGATGACATGCCCCTAACTTGTGAAGGTTATCAACCAAAGACATTTAGGGTATCATTTCCTGAAATAGAAATGGTGACTCCACTGGGGATCACATTATTGTGATTTCATGTTTGGGTTTTTTTATCTATCTTGTAGGTTCCTGACAGGTTTTATCACTTTTTACAGTCTAGAAAATTTCTTTTCATTCAGATAAAAGACCGGGTCTCTTGATTAGGCTTGACTTTTTTGTTTTTCCTTATCTTTAATTTCATACACAATTTTTTCTTTGCATAGTCGCATATAGCTGCTGTGTTTTCCAAAGGTACCCATGTATACACAAGTTTCCTTTGTTACAGTCTCGTATAAATGCTAGTTGCACACCGTAAAAGCGTGCATGGCTGGGAAAATTTGAAATTTTTAATTTTCAGCCCCTGTGGTGTTTTCTATCTAGGTGGAACCATTCCTCTGGTGTCTTTAAGGTCTTTGGATTGTGTTTGTGGTGATTTTATATTTGTTTCTCTCTTGTTTTATGGAAACCTAGCCATTTGGTGAATTGCCTTGTTTTGTGTGTTTGCAATTGTGGCTGAAGCACTGAGAGCTTTTCCTGAAGTTCTTGGCTGTTCTGACCTATCAGAACAGAGAGCCTTTTCTTGTTTGCTCTTCTTGGCCCTATGAATTTCTTCACTTATGGTTTTTGCCTCCTTGGCCTATTTCGGTTTTCTTGATTTCCTGAAATTTTCTTGTTGTGAATCTTGAAAAGTCTCTTTTTTATTTTTTGGGTGGTTGTTCGTTGCAATATTGTACCACTGTGCTAAATCAATTGATTGAGTTTCTTGGTTCATTTTACTCATTTAAGTCCTACTATGAAAGTAGCATAGTTGGCTTGAGAACTTTGAAGCTTTTTTTGAGACTCATTTGGCTTGATTCCACTTCTTGGTTAGTTTTTGTTTGTTTTCTTGAAATCTCTTTTCTTCCATTATAAGAAAAAAACACAAAAACATTTTCTGTTTTCCGCATCTTTTGCTTTGTGTTTGTTTTTACTATTTCATTACATCTTTTGGAGATTCTTGGTTGATTTGTAGTCTTCGATTCTTGGCTTGATTGTGAAGGAACTAGCCTTGTCTTCTATCAAAAAAGTGATTGAACCATTGTCTATGAACTCTTTTTGCTTCTTTAGAATTAGCATCTTAGGATTTACATATCATTAGTAGTTTGCATTAAGTGCATTTGATCATTTTAGTCTTTTTTCGTAACTTTATGAATTATGTGAAGTGTCAGTGTCTGAAAAGAAAAAATAGAGTTTTTTCTTATTAGTTTCGTAGAACCCGTGTAGAGATCACTTTTCATTGAAAGGAAATCATTGCATTTGCATGTAATTAGGTTTTCATTGATTTCTTTTGCATGATAAAACACCATCAATTTCACCTCCATGAGCCCTTGACTTAAGTAACAACCAATTTAAAATAAGCGATCTAATTAAAATAAACTAGAAGTTTTTG
Organism: Pinus albicaulis; assembly: GCA_034641835.2. NCBI lineage: Eukaryota > Viridiplantae > Streptophyta > Pinopsida > Pinales > Pinaceae > Pinus > Pinus albicaulis. Next base: position 29,599 of record JAXQQM020080090.1, read on the forward strand.
TATCATTGTCATTAATCATAAATCAACTAGCTAGGTTGTAGGGCCTTGGATTAGGTGAGTGGAGAGTTAACTCTCCAAGGATGCTCAAATTGTTAAACATAGACAATTTATTAATGAGCGAAATCCAACACCATTAAAAGGACCGGGAAATCTCTCCTCCAAAGAGTCAAGCACGAGGGATAGTGCAGGCAGAGAAGTAAGATACCCCCTCTCCTATTTGTTGAATATTGACCTAAGACTGTTCCACCCGGCTACCAATACGGATTGGTGCCCATATTTTCCTATCCTAGGGATTGCACAGGTGACTATGGGGGGGAATACCCGTGGTACCTGAGATATACTTTGCATCACTTCCATCAGTACTTCTAGAGGGTGCCCTTGCGAAGCTTGGGGACTTGCACCAGCAAAGGTTGTTGTTAGGAGGTCAACGTAACTATTTCTATTACCTTCGCTAGTAGGAATGGGGTGTAATTACCCCAGAATATTTTTGGAAGGTCTTATTATTTTGCTGTCTTGTATTTTGGTGTCCGATCCTCATCACCCGGAGCAGAAATACTTGAGATTTTCTTGCTTGGTTGTATCTTAAGAACTTTTTTAGAGTGTGCTCTTTGCTCCTATATTTCTTAGCTTCATATATTTTTTGAGTCTAATTTTAATCTCTTAAAGTGGTTGACCGATCGCGTCATCGATTGAGGAGGCTTTGTGGGTTGTCTCTCGTGAGTGCCAAGACTTCTTCAAGAAGGCATAGGAGTAATTCAGAGGCTGATTTTCACTTGTCAGTTTCAAACACAACGGATAGAGATCCTCCGTCGGGGCTTGAACTTTCTGTGGGTGGTTCAGGTGTCGGTGTTAGTATAGAGAGGTGTGCTTCACTTATATCTAGAGTTTTATTTCCAGCAGAAGAATTATAAATAGAGGAATTCCCTCAGCCTGCTGAGTCTCTTCCATCTCCTCTTCCTGATAGTTATCCTTACATTATTCAGTACATCAGACCCGAGTCTCAGAGACCAAAAAGTCCTTATTCGTCATATTGATACCTTTCGATGGCCACGACTGGGAACACAGTTTCAGTTATGAACATTGCAAGTGTCCAGACTCCTCTTTCAGTCAAAGGAGGGGGCAATATTGCTATATCGACAATCACTTCTAGTGCTGTTGTGTTTGGATCTGGTTGCACCCAAGCACATGCTTCTCAATCTGGTCCCTTTTCTTTTGGAATTCCCACTAGTGGGATTCCTTATTTCTCCTTTTCTGCTACTTCAGTTGTCTCCACACCCATTCCTTCTATGGCTAGTGGATCAGCTTTGTTTCAAGGCTTCCCCTTTGGAAGTGGGCACATCCCTCATTTGAACCATTCCTTAGGATATTTACCTTTTACCTCTCAGACATCAGGTTTCAATTTGTTTTCGAGAGGTCAAAGTTCTAATGTCTTTACAGGATGGAACGTTGTTTTTACAACATTAGGAGTAGGGAATCAGTTTCTTGCTAGTCAGCAAGGGAATGTTCCTTTCCCTTCATCGAGTACTTCTCAGGCTTTTTCTCCATTTGCAAATTCTTGAAACCCTTAACAAGGGGTTTCCTCTCCATTCACTATCTCAGTTGGAGGAAATGCTCCTGTCTATAGTGACTCCATGTTGGGGGGGTGGGGGGGGGGGGGGGGTACTTCTTTGAATGTTGGGTCACAAGGATTTTCTTATGGCTCAACATTCTCTATGAACAACACTTAGCAACATGGTGCCTCAAAAAATCTAGGTTATTATTTTCAGAATGTTGGGAATCCTTCCTATGGAGGATGGAATTCCCAGGCTCCTCCTCGCTTACCATTTCTGACAACATTAAACTTCTCAAATCTGTCGAAATTAACTAATGATCCTTTTCGGTATAGTCCGGGTTGGCCTCTGGTCACCATCAAGCTCCCCTCAGATATTCCAAAATTTGAAGGGAAGACTGGCAAGGATTTGAAAAATCATATTAACACTTTCCATTTATGGTGTTCCTCGAACTCTCTGACCGATGACTCGATTAGGTTGAGATTATTTCAAAGAACCCTAACTGGAATTGCTTCCAAATGGTAAATTGAGTTAACTGGGGGAAGTTTTGCTACTTTTGGAGAATTGGCTACCATGTTCTTAAATCACTTTCAGTTACCTGTCCGTTATGATGCCGGGACTGACCTCCTGGCCAATTTTCAGCAGGACAAGGCAACTCACATTTCTTACCATATTTAGAAATGACGAAGAAGGAAGAGGCTCATTAAAGCCCAAATCCCAAATTAATTCCTTCTTGAGTGGTTTTTGAAATCTTTACAGCCAGAAATTTCTAAGGACATATCCCTTTCAGGGGTATTTTCTGAAGAGTAGGCTATTTTTAGGGCTCAGTAATTGGAGTTGATTTATTCTCAGTCAGGAGTCCTTAATAAAATGTTGTCGAATTCTCCTCACTCCAAATTAGACTTAGCTAAAAATAAACATGGTCCTCATGGTGATGGACTTATCGGTTCGATTGATAGAGGTATTGCTAACTTGCTTAGTCAATTGTAGCAGTTGTCTATATAATCTGCTTCTTTTGGTTAGGCCGTGCCTTCAGTGTCAACTCCTTCCTAGTCCTTGGCAACTAATGTTGTCCAAAATTCCAATCTGTTGTGAAACTAGCTCCAAAAATAGAAGAAAATAGATATCAATGCCTTAGAAATAAGCCACTTCGAGGGGGAAACCTCCAATACATTACATGAATGAAAAATTTTTGGATCATAAAAATTACAAAACCTCCTTTCTATATATAGGAGTCCATGGGGCCACAATATAATCCTAACCGACCTAACAATAATAATTTAAGGGCACAATAATAACAATATGGGGATTACAAGGGTACAATAATAACAATAAGGGGGTTACACTAACAATAATAAGGGACTATACTAGTAATATAGGGACCTAACATGCCCCTCTCCTTCAAAAAAGTGTTGTCCTCAATGCTTGATTAGCTCTGGGTGCTTTTGTATAAAATTATTATCCTCCCATGTAGAATCTTCAATGGGTAAGTTCTACCACTTTGTGAGATACTCTGAAATTGATTGATTCTGTAGCTGTCGAGTTCTGGTTTCCGTGACCGCTTCAGGTTCCAATATGATTTTTCCTTCCTCATCAAGTTTCGGCAATATTGTTTGAACTGAAATATTTTCACCTATAACCTTCTTTAAGCATGAAACATGGAAAATTGGATGCACTCGTGAAGAAGTAGGAATATCCAATTTGTATGCCATAGTACCAATCTTTTGCAACACCTTGTAAGGACCATAGTACTTTGGCGATAATTTATTATCCTTATTAGCTTGCTTGAGGGACATTTGTTTGTATGGTAGTAGCCGTAGAAATACCCAGTCTCCTACATCAAACTTCTCTCACTGAGATGTTGATCTACCTATTGTTTCATTCGATTTTGTGCCAAATTCAGGTTGTCCTTTAAAAGTTGGAGAACTTCTTGTTGATGCTCGATGTGATCTTCCACTGCTTGAACCTTTGAATTTTCTCTTAAAGATGATGTGATGGATGGTGGATGATATACATAAAGTGCCATAAATGGGGTCATTTTTGCTGCAGTATGGAAGGAAGTGTTATAACACCATTCAGCGAGAGGTAACCACTTGACCCATTGTGTTTGTTTATCATATACAAAACAACGAAGATATCTTTCCAAACATTTATTTACTATCTCAGTTTGACTGTCAGATTGAGGATGATAAGATGAGTTATGAGCTAATTGATTGCCCAAATAAGAAAATAACTTCGTCCAAAAATTTCTAGTAAAAATGGGATCTTTGTCGCTCACAATAACCCTTGGGTTTCCATGTAGCTTTTGAATTGTGTCCATAAATGTAGTAGTAACTGTACTTGCTTTAAATGGATGAGATAATGCACAAAAGTGTGCATACTTGGTAAGTCTATCAACTACCACCATGATGAGACTCTTTCCTTCGGACTTAGGTAAACCTGTGATAAAATCCATTGAAATCTCCTCCCAACGTTGACTTGGAATGGATAAAGGTTGTAGAAGTCCTGGGGTCTTAATTGTTTCCACTTTATTCTGCTGGCAAACCAAACATTCCGCCACAAACTTTCGAATATCAGATTTAAGGCCATCCCAAAAAAATTGTTTCTTCACCCTGTGGTAAGTTTTTAAAAATCCTGAGTGTCCTCCTAAAGGAGAAGTGTGCAATTCCAAAAGAATCTTTTGTTTTAGTTGGGAATTCTTACAAAGATATAAGCGATCTTTGTACCATAAGGAATCGTTTTTCCAACTAAATGTATCAGATGTACTAGGATCTTGCTGCAACTTTTGAATGAGTGTCCACACTTCTTCGTCCTTCTTCCATTCATCTCTTGCTTCGATTATCCAATCTAGTTGGATAATAGAAATGGCACAAAGCAATGCTTCCACCTCTTCATTCTTTCTTGAGAGTGCATCTGCAACAACATTTAGCTTCCCTTTTTTGTAGATTATTTCAAAGTCATAACCCAACATCTTTGTGACCCATTTTTGCTGCTCTTCTGAATATAGTCTTTGTTCCAAAAAGCGTTTAAGACTATCATGATCAATTTTTACCTTTAAGTGTCTTCCCATTAGGTAAGTTCTCCATTTCTTTAGTGCATGCTGTATTGCTAACATTTCCTTCTCATAAATATGTTTCTATAAATACTTTCCTTTGATTGGATGAATTTCAAAAGCAATGGGTCTTCCTTCTTACATCAAAACAACACCAATTCCATTTCCTGAGGCATCACATTCCATAATAAAGGTTTTTGTGAAGTTTGGCGTAGCTAAGACCGGTGCTAGGCACATTGCCTCTTTAAGATGTTCAAAGGCCTTAGTTGCTTCAAGATTCCATGAAAATGCATCTTTCTTCAATAATATTGTTAGAGGTGCTGCTATTCTCCCATAATTCTTAACAAACTTGCGATAATACCCTGTTAACCCAAGAAATCCTCGCAATTTCTTTATGGTTATGGGGACTTTCCATTCCTTAACGACTTTAATTTTGTTAGGGTCTACCTTAACACCCTCGTGAGATACAATATGACCCATATATTCCATCTCTTGTACTCCAAAGAAACATTTGGATGTTTTTGCATATAATTGTTTCTCCTCCAATAATTTGAGCACCCTGTCAACATGTTGAACATTATCCTTCCAAGACCTGCTGTAGATTAGTATATCAACAAAAATTACTAGCACAAATTTTCTAAGGGTTTGAAAATGGAGTTCATCAACCTTTGAAATGTAGAAGGTGCATTGGTAAGGCCAAAAGGCATGACCAAAAATTCATAATGACCCTCATGAGTTCAAAATGTTGTTTTCAGAATATCTTCAATCGTCATTCTAATTTGATGATATCCTGAACGAAGATCCAACTTGGTAAAATAAATTTCTCCATGTAATTCATCCAATAATTCATCAATCACATGATTGGGAAATTTATCTTTAATGGTGAGCTTATTGAGCTCCCTATAATCGGGACACATGCGCCATGATCCATCCTTCTTGTGTACCAATACTACAGGAGTAGAGAAAGAACTTTGACTAAGTTGAATTATACTAACCTCTAACATTTCTGCAATCATACGTTTAATTTCACTCTTTTGGACATAAGGATATCTGTAAGGTTAGATGTTTGGAGGAACACTTCCTGGAATCAAATGAATAGCATGATCATGATTACGAATAGGTGGGAGTCCTTTGGGAGTATCAAACACATTGGAATGATTGTCCAAGACTCTTTGGAGATCTGGAGAAATAGATGATTTTGATGTTGGAACTTCTAGTGAGCATAATTGTGCAATTACGCCTCATTGCTCTTTCTTCAGAAGCTTTGTCATGACATTAGAGCTTATTATCTTTCCTGGCTTCCCTGTGATACCCCGTAATTCGATTTCCTTTCCTTCCGAAAAAAATTTCAATAAAAGTTCTTGTAAATTAAAAACTACCATCCCCAAAGATTGTAACCATTGTACTCCTAGTACAACATCAGCACCTCCCATTGGGATGGAAAGAATTGGACTATTCAATACATATTCCCCCATGGATAGCTTGATATTATGGAATTTTCCAGAGCAATTTATAGTTCCTCCATTTGCAACCATCACTTGACATTCTGGTGCTGGGTATAGGAAACAATTCAATTCCTTGGCTACCTTACAATGAATAAAATTATGGGTACTACATGAATCAATCAACATTATTACCTTTTCCTTCTTGATATGTCCTTATATCTTGAGAGTTTGAGGAGTGGTAGTTCCTACCAATGCATTACACGATATGGTCGGACTCATTTCCTCCTCTTCTAGGGTTGGTTCCTGGGGTATATCCTCTTCTTTTTCATTTTCTTCTTCCTCTTCACAATCTATGTAAAATAATTTCTTCTCAGCACACTTATGACCTTTAGTGTATTTTCTATCACAACTATAGCAAATCCCTTTTGCTCTTTTTTCTTCCAATTGTTGTGGTGTCAACCTTGTAGGTTGTGGAAATCTAGGCGTAGCAACACTTCCTTCTTTATAGAAGTGAGTGGTAGGCTTCCTTGTCGCCATAATTTTACATTCAATTTTTCTTGCCAACCTGAATGCCTTCTCCAATGAATCAGGTTCCAAAACGTGAACTTCATGTTGGACGTTATCCTTTAAAGTACCTATGAAGAGATCAATCCTGTGTTCCTCTATAATATCAGTTACCCTTATATTCAATTTTTGGAAGTCCTCAATGTGCTCCCCCACTAAACCCTTTTGTTTGAGATTTATCAATTGGCTAAAGAAGGTGTTGCTCTTTGTATCCTCATAATGTGCTATCATTTCCTCCATAAAAATTGACCAAGTGACAATTTTTTACGGGAGCAAAGCCATCGATACCATACAAATGTATTTTGTTCTAGATGTAAAGTTGCAATGCGTACCTTTTGTGTGTTTTGCACATTATTGAGATCAAAGTATTGCTCCATCTATAGTATCCATGTTACGGGATCCTTGCCATCAAACTTCCTCATATCCATCTTTGGAATATGGTGGTTCTTCCCGCCAACATTAAAGTTTAAGAAATCACGATTAGAATTTATTTTGTTCTCATCATGAGTTTCCTCTACTATCTTTTCACCATTAGGAAACATTTGTTGTATCAACTTTGTCAAACCTTCCATGTCTGCTTTTAGATCATTCTTCATGTTTTCCATTTTTTCATCGATCTTAGCTTCCATGTCGTCCATCTTAGCTTCCATGCCAAGTTCCATGCCATCCATATTAGCTTCCAAACCATTCATCTTAGCTTCCATGCCTTTCTTTAAACCATCCATCTTATTTTCCATTTCATTTTTTGTTGCTCTTTGCGATAGCGAAATTTGGTGCACTTGCTCATGGACTTTTGATATCTCATGTTGCATTTCTTCGTCTTCATGAGTCATAGTAGAGCCTTCTGAAGGCTTAATTGGTGTTGAATTATTTTTAGGAGGAATTTTAGAACCCAATACTAATAGCTATGCTCAATAGGCCTTTGGAATCAACTAGAACTGACTTTTCAAACAAGACTTATGCAATTTGAAAAAAAATACACACCTTTTTCTTGATTTTGAGGAGCTCAATATTGAAACTGAATTATCTCCATGATTTCAGATCTTCAATATCTGAAATTTGGCCCTAAAGTAACCCTTTGAATCTTCTTTCGAATGCCATAGGTCTGACCTGATTTGGATTCTTCAGGGAAAAGTTATGTCCAATCTCCCACAATGACCCAATTATGGACTAGTACGGTATAGAGAACTTGTATGACTTGCCACATTTCATTGTTTCCTTCTTTAGTGCTAAAATTGATAGAAAGGAAACTAAAATTTGTGTGATTTCTGCCACTTTTTACAGCATTCCAATCCGATGCTCAGAGAGAGAGTTATGAAGAGTTTCCCACGATAACCTCTTTGAGATGAAATTCAGGAGCCTGAAAAAGACCTAACTTCCACAGATCATATCTTCGACAATATTGTGAACCAAGCTTTGAAATTTTGCAACGATGTTCTTTAGGATTTTGGCTTCACTCTCTAAAAATTTCAGCCTCTGAAACTTCATATAAAAAAATTTATGGCGCAAATTCCGCGATGACATGTTTAGGTTAAATTCAGGAGCTCGCAAAAAGCCCTAACTTCCACAGATCATATCTCCAAAAATATTCCGAACCAAGTTCTGAAATTTTGCGACGATTTTCCTCAGGATTTCAGCTTCGCACTCTGAAAATTTCAGCTTCTAATCCTCTGTAGAAAAAATGTTATAGTGAAAATGCCACGATGGCCTTTTTGGGATAGGAAACCCTAGAATCCAAAGCTCTGATACCAAATGTTGTGAAACCAGCTCCAAAAATAGAAGAAAAGAGATATCAACACCTTAGAAATAAGGCAATTCGAGGGGGAAACCTCCAATACATTACATGAATGAAAAATTCTTGGATGATACAAATTACAAAACCTCCTTTCTATATATAGGAGTCCGTGGGGCCACAATGTAATCCTAGTGGGGCCACAATGTAATCCTAGCCGACCTAACAATAATAATTTAAGGGCACAATAATAACAATATGGGGGTTACAAGGGTACAATAATAACAATAAGGGGAATACACTAACAAAAATAAGGGACAATACTAGTAATATAGGGACCTAACACAATCCTGAAGGAAATCAACAATCCGGTTGGAAGAAGAAGGGATTGAAGAACAAGAAAAAGGACAAGGATGGGAAGGGGAATGCAAACAAATCCAATGATCATGTTGGAGAGGGTAAAAAGGATAATAAAAAGAAAGTGAAGTTTCCATGCAAGTTGTGCACTTGAGACCATATTACACGCCTTTTCCCTAAAATTCAGGATGCACAATGCTTGTTAGCTCAATAGGGTTCTTCTAGTTCCTAGGCTATTCTAACAAACCCTTTTCCCCAAGGGAAATAATTAGTTGCTGGCATGAATCAAAATACTAGGGCTTCCTTTGGGGGCAGCCAGGAAAGGGAAAATACATCAAACATATACATGATGAATGCTCACGCAGAAATTGCTACGAGATCTCATGACTATGGTGACGCTGAGTCTTTGAAAGTCAAGGGTGGTCCTGATAGTACTAAGCCACTTCATATTACTAGGCCTAATTTTGAGCCTATACCTCAGATGCCAAAAGGTTCTTCAAAATGTTCGACGATCAATCCTAATGCCAAGGCTGCAAAGAACTACTCGATTGTAGAAGATCTGGCTCAAAGTCCTTGTGCCATGTCTGCGTTAGAGGTGCTCTAGTATTCTCCGGATTAGCGGAGTGCTTTGCTCACTGCTATCGGGGCTATTGATCCAAAGAGTTCTGTTATGATCACATTTGACATGTTGAATTTTAAAAAGAGACTTCCTCATCCTATGGCTTTTTATATCAGGTCGACTTATCGAAAATTCAATATCTTTCGAACAGTCATTGATGAGGGTGCTTCCACATGTGTGATGTCTCTCACATGCTGGAAGGGTATTGGATCTCCCACAACTATTCCTTTAGCCACTCTTCTGACTGCGTTTGATGGTCATTCTCATAAACCGGATGGTATTGTTCCAGCTTTTCCCATCTGTGTTGGGGGCAAGACTGTTAGTATTGAAGTTGAGATAGTTGGTGCAAGCTTAGACTATAACCTTTTTTTGGGGCGAAACTGGATCTATGAGATGGATGCCATTGCATCCTCATTGTTTTGCATCATTTGTTTCAATCAAGAAGGGAGAATTGTTACAGTTGACCAATTGGATTACTCTCCTTTATATCTGGATGCATCCTTTGACTCAATCATTCCTTTAGTGAAGGATACGAAGCTACCTGTTGAGAATCTGGGGGTTGGAATGTACACTTGCTGGGTACTTTTGATCTTCCACCTCCTTTAGTTCATATCAATGACATCCTCTAGGGCTCCTATTCAAAGAGAGTTCTTCAGAACTCATTATTTTTCGGACCCTTGGACCTTACCTTCTCCTACCTCCACATTAGCAGAAGGAAAAGTGGGTGGAATGGAATTCCCTATATCTGCAGCTGAGATTGCTTATAGCTTTATTGTTGACTCTACATATTCCATTCCAGCTTCTCTTTCACTGGAGGAATTGGATGGAGATGTGGCTCCAGCTTGGACTTTTAGTTCATCTTCAGCTTAAGATTGTCTTGATACCACTCTTTCATCTGAAGAGGCAATCCTTGGAGCAATGAATGGTGTAGAGAGACTGTGGGATGATTTTCATCATTGGTCTTACTTCCTACCAGATTTGAACGAAGTTGAATCAAGTTTTCCTAGCCCTCGGTATTCTGGTCCTGTTCACCCAGTCCTGAACCCTTTAGCACCAGCATAGGTTTTTGTTGAAGGGAACATGGCTATGATTTCTCCTACTATCCCAGTGAACATCTCCAAAGATCCCAACGTTATAGAGAATGTCTTCATCTGAGCTAAATGTTCCCCTGAAGAGATTGAAATTTACACCAATCTCTTTAAAGAGTTTAGAGATGTGTTTTCCTGGTCTTATGAGGAAATGCCTAGTATAGATCCATCTATTGTCCAGCATGAGATCAAGGTATATGAAAATGCTAAGCCTATTAGGAAAAAGCTTCATCCGGTCAACCCTAGGAAGGTCACAACTATCAAAGCTGAGGTGGAAAAGCTGCTAAAGGCAGGGTTCATTTACCCAATTCCTTTGACCGAGTGGGTTTCAAATCCAGTTCCTTTGGACAAGAAACAAGGAACAATTTGAGTTTACATCGACTTCTGAGACCTAAGTAAAGCATGTCCTAAAGATAACTACCCCAAACCACTTATAGATAAGAAGATCAATGGGTGTGTTATCACCGTAAATTTTCTTTTCCTAAACTCAGAAAAGTTTACCTTGTTTCTAGTTATGGACTTAAATGGGTGTTGAGTCATTTCATTCTTAAAGGGGTAAGTGATAGAGTTTGAAGTCTTCAAAGTGTCATTTTCATTTCCAAAAAAAGTTTAAAATTCTCATTTCATGGTTTAAAGGTCTCATCATCCATTTAGAAGTAATTTTTTTAACCTTTGAATAAGTTTTTTTTTGCAATAAGTCACGAAACCGCACTTTCGTAGTGCAACCAGTTGAAAAAACCAGTTTTGTGCTACAAAAGTGCTACTACTTTCGTAGCGCATATCCCTGAAAATGCACTAAGCACGCTACGAAAGCACGGATTCGTAGGGAAGTCATATCAAATCATAAAATTAGTCAGAATCCATTAGGTTTATCATCATTAGGTGTTAGTTAGGGGTCATTTCCAAAATGTGTAGCCATTCAAAATCATCATTGCAATCGTAGAGGTCTCATTTATGAAAGGCAAGTTCAAATTTGAAAAGGCTGGTTACTTATTCTAGTTTTCATGCAAAACACTTCAACATATATTTTTCAAGTGTTAAGCTTATGGTCATCTTACACCAAAGCTTTCCTCATCTATTATCAAGCGAGGCTGACTGTTCTATCAAGCGAGGTTGACTATTTTGAATTCAAGCGAGGCTAATAGTTAGATTCTACAGGAAGCAGACATAAATTTCTGAATGCAAGAATGAGAGAATAAAAGAAAAATCACAGGTCAGGGCATTGATTAAGGTCAGAACCTGAAAGCACAGGAGCCATAGCTAAATAAAAAACAATGTTAGAGGCTTTCAGGAAGGCAAGGTGTTTGAATTTTTGTGAAAAAGTGTAGGGAGGACACAGTCAGGTAACAAAGGAATTTGCCTTGCATTTTAGTGGTTCAAACACAAAGATTGGAATATTAAATTTGTCAATTAAACCTGAGACCATAGTCTTGGTAACTGAGATTCCTAGAGGGCAAGAAACATGGTTTAAGGGTTTCAAATTTGACGTGGAGGAATGCAAGTTGTTTCTAAATCCAGAATTCACAGAGATGGATTTAAATAATGCAATCCCCAGGAGCTGCATCAAAGATATCTATGCAAATATACTCTTCTATATCCAGAGGTATTTTACATACGAGGGAAGGTACCTTTTTAAACTTCTGTTACACTTTACAGGCATGATATATTTAGGCTTGCCATTTTTCCTATATAGAAGCATAACTAAGATGGCAGACAAGGTTCAAATGAAATCTGAAGAGTGTGAAACTTCTCTATTTCACCATGGTCTAATCAAACTGATGGTCTTAAATGAACTCCAAAATATTAATAGAGAATGGCTATAATTTTTATTTTTATGTGGATTTGGAGTAGAAGCTCAAACTACAAGCAGTAACCCTAAGGCAAAAGAAACTCCACCAGCAGAATCCAGCAAGCCTGTAGTGATAAGGACAAAAAGGTTTGTGAAGTTAAAACCTAGGAAACAAGTGAAAGAACAGGTAGGAAATACATTAGTTGTCATTAAAGAAACTCCTTAATCTGCAAAACAAAGGTTAGATGAAATTGAAGAAATTGCACAGAAACAGTCAGCTGATAAACAAGTTCAACAGAGACTGACTAGGAATAAAGTTGCAAAAGCAAAGGGGAAAGCAGTGTTTTCAGGAACAAGTGAAAGTATAGGCTTAAAGGTAAATTTAGATGATATATTGCAAGCCATAGACATAGAAGAAACCCCTTTGGTACAAGCTGACTTCATAAGAATTGATGAAGATAAACAGAAAAAGATGAAGTCATCTAAAAAGTTGAAGTTGAATGACGAGGATGTAGCATTTGTCTTCAAGGCTAGGAAGCCTGTAACCAAATAGTCAAAGAAATTGCAAGAGCTTAATGTTGGGCTAGAGAAAATAGAGGAAACATCTACTATTCATGAAGAATTTATAGATCTTTCTTCACCTATACTAGAAAAGGCCAAAAATAGAGTATTCTCCACACAAACAGAAAAAATCAGTTATGAAGAGATGGAAGAAAAGTTGAAATCAGCCAATCATGAAATTTTTAGATTAAATAAGAGAGCTAGAAAGCATTCTATTGAAAAAACAAGTTTCAAGAGGATGAAATCTCTCTAGAAAGTGATAAGGTTTCTAAACCAGAAATAATTAGTAGTGAAGCACAATATTTCACTTGGATTGTACCAGCCATAAAAGAAGCAAGATTTGTGAGGGTTATGAATACTCATTTGAGGATCATCAATAGGAGACTTAGGAGACAGGTTGAAGACTTAGAAATCCAGCTAACAAGATCCCAAGAAAAGCTAAAGCAATAGTGAAACAAGGTAATGGGACAGTGCAGAAAAATGATAAATTTTAAATCGGTTTTTCATTAAGGTGAAGACCAATTTTGATGACAATCATTTTTATGAGGTTAAGTTACTATGTTTTTTGATAAAAATATTAGTCCTTGTGTGTAAATATCCTCGACTTAAAAATTTCTGAAGACTGTTTTGAAATAAGCCTACACAACAGTTTCATAGCGCACTATGAAACTGCTGAAGATGACTTTTTGCACTTTTACATATGAATTTTGGAGACAAGGTTGATGGGTTTTGAGTTTAAATGTTGCTGGTGGAAGCATGGAGATTACAAGTGAAGGTTCAAATTGTAAAACAGGAGAAAAAATGGTCAAAGGAAAGTTTTTACAATTACCTACAAATTGCGCTACGAAAACAGGCTACTTTCGTAGCGCAGACATATTTCATAACCTTATACACTATTTCAGAGATTTTTATTTGCACAGGTAGAATATTAAAGGTTTCAAGGCAATGATTGACACATGTGACACATATTAAACTAAGCTATCAATGTTAACAAGTGCTCGAAGATGAAAATGGAAGTTAAGGGCTAAAATGTAGGAAACCTGTCTCCTGATTTTTAGGACAATTTTTGGCATCATCAACAGGATTACCTCAAAGGTGGAAGCATCATAAAAGTTCGAATATATGGGATTGCAGCTATCAAAGGCAGTATTGAAGTTTAGATAAGGTTGTTGCAAGCATATTTAGGAGTTTCAATCCTATTAGAACTAGGACTTTTCAAAGGAAGTAAAGCTGCCACTTTGTAATTAATGGCATGTTTAAGATTAGGAAAGGTGTAAAAATAAGTGAATTCAAATTCTCTAATGGAGGATCAAGGAATCCTAGATTGTAAATTCTCTATATAGAGAATGAGGTCAAATTCATAAGGGTTGGACATTTCATTAGAAAAAGACTGTGTTTTGTGTGTCACTATTTTACAGCTTAATACAGAGTTTCTTCTTAGACAACTCAAGATTCATGAGGAGTTCTTGTGTGTTATTGTTTTGATGGAATCCTTTCAATTCTTCTATTGCAGTGGTGTTTGATTATGATTCTTAGAATTCATCAATGATGCTCTGACTTCCTTCATAATTGAGCTGACTGTGTGTTTCACTGTTTTACATGTTTTATTCTATTAACTTGAACTCTAAATGCCTTGACTTCCATGCTAGGTAGACTGTGTTGATTTCACTAAAGATTACCATGACGTCATAATGCCCAATGTATACATGTTGATGTTAGTTTCAACCTATAGGTTGGAAAATGTTTTATGAACATTCTACTTTTGTAAATGCTTTGGATGGGCTGATATATACATAAGCAAATTAACTTTTATGGACCTGAGATTCTTACTGTATTTCAATGAGTTTATATCCTATCTTTGAAATGTTTCCCTTTCATAGTTGCAATGCTTATTACTCAGAATTCTTGGTTATTCATGCTCTGACTTCCTTTAAATATTGAACTATGGTCTTATGAGTTTTTTGGGTCCTATCTGTGCATGGTTTTCTTCAATGTTTTAATACTTATTACTCAGAATTCATGGTTATTCATGCTTTGACTTCATTTACGTGTAAATATTTGACGAATCTCTTTTAATAATTTCCTTTTCAATACCTTGATGTATCATTACTCAGAATTGATGTATCACATGCTTGTTGAGGTATAAAATGTATCTTTTTAACACCTATTTATCTCACATTAATTATCAATCCAGGAACGACTTTTTGTTTCAAGAGTGTACTCTGTTTGAGACTGCAATTAAGCTAAGAGTAATGCTATGAAAGATGTAGTACAATGTTATAAATACAAGACTAAATGGATGCTTGAAAAAGAAATCTAATTACAATAACATGAACTCAAATCATTTTAAAATCTATCTATTCACTCAACAACCATCAATCGAGGATACAGTAGTAATAACTCATTCCTCTTGAAATTGATGTAATTGAAATCAAACTGAAACAAGACAATAAATCTGGGAATGTGGAAGCAATAACCAATATTCTCTACAGTTGACAGTTCTGCATTAAAGCAATTAAGGAGAAATAGCAATTGAACCAAAGTTGCTATTGAAAGTAAACTAAGAAAGCTCTTCGAAAGCAAACTCTTTGCAATATGTTAACTAATGAATTGGAAATGAACAACACACTGAAATTGAACAACAATGTAAATGAATAACCAAATGAAACTAGAAGGATCGAACAACAAATATTAACTAATGAATCTAAACTACAGATCTTTAACTTATTGAAATAAAATAGCAATTATATTAAACACCAAAACCCTATCGACAAAAAACATTGTTAAATAATAATCAACATGAACAACAATCCAATGGAACAACAATTAATTGGAACAGGACATCTAATGCTGAACAACAATGCTTTGTAAGGTTTAACAAGATGATTAATACAAGAATTAAAGTCCTTACTGAAACGGAACAACAATGCGATTCATTAACATAGTGAAATCAATCAATAATTCAACGGAAAACTAATTAACTTGCAAATGCAATGAGAATAACCACAAACTATCACGCGACAATAATTGAGAGGTAATGATACAACCAGCAGATTGATCCACCAAGGTCGAGCCCTCAACCACCAGTGAAACATCGCTGGGATTTACTCCAGTGTTAAGAAATTAAACGGTAACAAAATCTTGTATTAATCAAGCATGAATAATGTTCACAAAAAGTTCGTACTCTCTTAACAAGATTCGATGCACAATTCTGAAAATTACAACAAGGAAAGTCTCCCCAATGGCAATACATGCTTCTCCTTTTATAATCAGAAAGAGGAGAAATTAAATAGTAAATATGATCTCTCATAACAAAATTGGATTGTCCCTAACCAATTGATTAACAAGAAAATATATTTCCATCAATCTTTCAATAAGAGCAAGTCGAATTTGGATTTGCAGCTGAGATAATTTGGAGGACGGACGCAACAGTAAATATGAGAAAATCATGCTCAAAGAACCTTGCGTTTCTCTCAATACAGGCCAAATTTGGGCAAGCCGTTCTTTACAAAAGTTAATTTGGTCCGTTCTGGACAAAATCCATGTTCTGGATTTTCCAGATTCTTCTCCATTTGCCCAGAATCTCAACTGCAATACTGTCACTTCTTATTCCGATGAATTTCTGAGTTGGAATATTTGATGATGATCTAGAGATCAAATATACAATCTGGAAAATATCTTGGAGGCTAAAATGGTGAGTGATGTTACAAAATATATTAATAAACCATCATTGATAAAAGTATGCATAATAATCATCAATTTATTAAAAATAAAGGAGAAGAAATAATATTTATCCATAAGAGCATAAATAATTATAAAATGGATTTATATGATAAATTATGATAAATTACATGATAAAGAATAGTAGAAATGGATGAAATAAGTGTTAAAAAGTGGTCGTATTCGCGGCCCAACATACCACCAAACTAAATATATTGCATGTCCTCATGCAACCCAGAACTGAATATATTGCATGTCCTCATGCAACCCAAAAACAAAACCCATGTGTTAACCAAGCAAAGAAAATTTGTTCATCCCAACTCATGAAATGGATGGAACAAATGAATTTTTCCTCAAATAATGAATATTCAATTTTAACAATCTTGATGAAGGCGTAACAATTTTTACAGTTGACATTCAACTATATGTATATGAAGTTGTAGAAAAATGTGACATAAGTAACAACAACCTTCATTAATCATTTTCTCAAAAATCAGTTCGTTTTGATGCACAGATCATGAGATATAAACAAAATGGTTGTAGGTGATAGTGCATAATTTTTGAAATTTTATGAACTAATTTAGCGTGAAATGATCTGGGTTTGGGTATTTTAATGATACCTCTTTGTTATCCAGAAAGCACAAGAATCCAGTTCATAGTTTTAAAGATATATGCAAATCAATTTCTGCATTGTATAAAAATGAAATTGTATGCTTTAAACGAGAAAGAGAGTAGAAAACATCCATCATGTGTAGCAATTCCCCCCCAAACTAAAGAATTAGCATGTCCTCATGCGATGCTAGAAAACAAAGAGAGGTGGTTACTACAATCTGTTGAAATCTATGCTTGGTGTAAAATAACATGGAATAAGGTAGGTGTTGAGAATGAATAAGAATATCAATGGATGATAAAAAAGATTACTGACATGGTCATAAGAAAGAAATGAAGGAAAACAACACTCCCCCAAACTAAAAGATGAGATGTCTCTGAAAAATGGGAAGTGGTAAAGATGTGGAATGAATGATGATAAATAATGCTCAATGGATTTTCATGAAATTCTCCTAGATTCATAATAAATCAGAAAATTACACTATTTTACCTCAAGTGTTACCTCTGAAAAAAATGTGGAATGACATGTAGGGCCTAGACTTTGTTGAAGCTGATGTAGGCTGAGTGGATACTGAAAGTGATGCAAAAGGTGGAAGCCATGCAAGCACATCATGTTTGAAGAATTATGTGTGTTTGCAAGTTGGGTGAGCCTTTACTGTTAGTTGCAATAGTGTGGTCATGCTGCGAATAGAATTGTCCCCCATACTTGTTATTCTCTTGTAAACAAATCATGATTCTGTATGCAATTTTCTTGAATCCACAATTTTAGTTTTGAATGGCAACAAATACATGCAAAAATTTTAAGCAGAAAAACTTCTGTAGAAATGCAGTATGAATATTGTGGCAAATAGAAGAGCAGCATATTGCACAGCAATTGTACAGTATGGAAAGGCATACATAATTATGATATGATCAAAAAATTATCGCATTACTGAAATCAATGCATATTTTGAAATCATGAGTAGATATGGAAATGTTTATGTAATGATTCGAAAATAAGGGAAAATGACAGCTGATGTGAAAAAAAGTACTTATGCGGTCATTATCCCCATAAACATTATGATCGATTTATAAATAAATTTCATGCATAAGAGGGTCCGAAAAAAGGGTTTAGGAGCATACTCTCATTTGATATTAGATAAAGATATAAGAAAATGGTTTATCATTACTATTGATTTGTGAAAAATATGACTCCAATACCATCAGCAGAGCTCTGTTGCCCACAGGTGCTATAATCTTGACAAAGTTGCTTTCTCAGTCTTGGAACCATTATCCTTTATTTATGACTAGGGAAGTGCTGTGTGATGTCATGATAGAGGCCACTGTGCTGGCTTGGGAACCAGATGAATCACAATGCCATTCACCAGGAAGGAGTAAAAGGTGGGCAGGTCGGCTCGTGATGAGACCTCCTGTTCCAAGGACTTTTTATTTTTCTGAGTTGTCTATTGGATCATATCCCTGGTGTGGTGGCCATAATGGGAATGCCACTTCACTGCTTCCTTATGACCATGGTAGATTGGCTCTTGATGAGACCCCTTATCCTCCATCTACCATATCATAGAATTGTTAGTAATCATATAGAGATTTTTCTTTTTCTTTTTCTTTACATATAGCACTTCCCTATTTGTATATAAAGAGTGGCTCAACACTCCTTAAGAGTAGGGATGGTGGAAGAAGTCTAAACATCTCAATAGAGAAAGTATGCCCATATTCTTATTCAATAAATAAAAATCAAAGAGAGTTATGAGAATTTAGGGAAGAACCAACATGATAAAGATAATCGATCATATTAATTTTAGTGAAAATAAAGACAACAAAGTGATATAGATGGTTGTGTCATTTTCTTTTTCTTATCACTACAAAACAATTTCTTAAAAATGACAATTCTTTTGATTTGCTGATTCTAGTAACCTCTAATTTGTGTATCTTTGCATAAATTGTATATTTTCCTATCAAAGAGTCATGAAGAATTCAAAAAAAAATCTTCAAAAAGTCGTTTAAAAACAAGAAAAATGCACTCAAAAAATGTTGTTTCTTTGGAAAGGAACAACAAAAATAATCTACAAAAATGTTGTTCCTTTCGAAAGGAACAACAAAAAAAATCGGCAAAAATGTTGTTTCTTTCAAAAAGAACAACCAAAACAATAAGCGGAAATGCTTTTCCTTTGGAAAGGAACAACAAGAACAGTCGGAAAAAATTGTTGTTCCTTTAGAAAGAAACAACAAAAACAAGCGGCAAAAATTACTGTTCCTTCGGAAAGGAACAACAAAAACATGGGGCAAAAGTGATGTTCCTTTTGAAAGAGACAGCAAAACTGTTTTTCTATTTGAAAGGAACAGCAAAAATACACAGCAAAAGTGTTGTTCCTTTTGAAAAGAACAACAAAACTGTTGTTCCTTTTGAAAGGAACAACAAAAATAATCAACGAAAATGTTGTTTCTTTTTGGAAGGAACAACAAAAATAAACACACAAGCACATTGATTCTTAAGAGGAACGACTGTTGTTCCTTAAGAGGAACAACATGAAAAATAATGGCACACAAAAAGTGTTGTTACCTATAGGGAACAACAAAGAAAATGCACGTAGAAATTGCTGTAGGGAACAGCAAAGGAAAAAAAATAGAGGAAAGAACAAAGCTAATGTATAATTTATTGTCAAGCAAATCTAATCAACTTAGAAAGGAAAATTTATGTACAGGTCTAAAGAAAAAGTGTTTTTTTACGGAATTGGTGCTACCGAAGAATTGCCTTCGACAACTGAAACTTGCATGGTGGGGTCCTTATTGTGCAATTACAAATGGAATGGAAACTACAATTTGGAGGGATCAACACCTGAAACACAAAAACATAAAATAAATTAGAAAAGAAACAACACTTTATTAAGTTACGACAGCTATGATGTTATTTCCTAAGGGGATATCAATTTGTTAATGGAAAAAAAAATGATCTCTTTGAAAAATGTTTGGCAGCAGTGACATGAATCTTCAAATTGAAACTAATTCTTCATTTCTTCTTGTTATGAATCCGTTAGGTAATGAACTGGATGAAATTCCCCTATTTCACTAAAATTTCTTTCAAGAATCGCTCGTTCCTTTCAAGAATTGCTCGTTCATAAATTGACCTTCTTTGTTCTGCTAAGACCTGCAAAAAATGAGTGTCTACCTGGAATAAAACATTAAATCATGGAGAAATAGAGGTGTACAGGCTCCCCTAATCCAATAATTATGCAAAAAACTAACAAGTAGTTACTCTATAGAACAAATCCATGGGCAAAGTAAAATTAATTTATTACCTGCAGGAGAGCAGTGACCAATCATGCTAACTTGTAGTGTTTCAATCATAACCTCTTTGTTTTTCGTCCGATTTGAGTGATTCCAAAGAAAAATGAGAGATAATTCAAATTTTTATCTCCAATAGAAATAGGTTTTAAAAATTCAATGCTATGATATGCCAAATTTTCTTAGAACAACCTGCATAATAGAGTCATTTTCGATTTTCCAACTTAGACCAATAGTTGATATTTCAAGCATAAAATTTTCGTTTAACGACGGATTGAATCGATTAAAATTGGAGATTAAAGTAGATTCATTTATTGATCTCCAATAGAAACAATTTTTGAAGACAAGAAGAATTGATGGGTCAACTATGCTAGTGAATAGCCGAGAAAACATAGTTTCAAGAGTGCTGATTTATGATAGGTAGTCAGTATTTTGGTCATAAATTCCTCATACGATATCGAAATTGAGTGATTAAAATTGTGTTGTAAACTATATTCATGGAGGAATCTACCATAAAAATAGGTTTTAAAAATATACTCATTTATGTCTCCAAAAACTGACTGTCCCAACTCTATTCTTGAGTTGCCTACTAGACACCATGTCAATGTTTTGGTTCTAACTTTTTCGTTTCAAATCCAAATGGAGTGATTCAAATTGGGTTGGAAAGTAGAAATAAAGGGATACTTAGGATAGAAACAATTTCTAAAAATATTCAATTTTGGTCCCTCAAAACATGACTGATTCAACTTTGTTTTCAAAAATTTCATCAAGCCCGCAAGCCAAAAAAATGATATTCAAGCAATTTTTCCATATTGATGATAAAAATGAATATAAGTATTTGTAGAATTTTTATTTGAAATATAATTCATCTGCATATACAAATAAATTAGAATACTTATCATCAATGTTGATTTCCACAGCATGTTGCAAAAAAAAAAACTATTTTTACAAAAAAAAAAAAAAAATGTGTTTGTTTTATTTCCTTATTTATTTTATTTTCTCCACTATCCTACTCTTATTTGAGAATTGAATATGTTTATTTATAAGAGTATTTCCAATGAAACTATTTTAGAAATAAGGCCTCTAGTATGTACATATCCAAATTTGAAAAATGCATGTTGATAAAAATTAGGGTATGAGAAGCCAACTCTCCTTGAAAAGATGGTGCCAAAAATTGTTGAAGCATGGAGTGATGTTGCAAACAAATGATGGAGTGAAACCAATCTTCAATGTATCCCTTATTTTCTTGATTTCCCATAGCCATCGTATCATGAAGTTCTTGAGCTTTTAAAATGGTTTGTTGTTGCAAACTAGAAGAAAGCTCATTTTTTTTTCATAACTTCTACAATTTTTGGATTTGATACATTCCGAGTCTCAGTGTAAATTTTCTCCAATAGTGCATGTGAGATAGAATGGGTGGGAAGGGTTTGTAAATTTTACAGTTCAACACTGTAAGCATGTTATACTGGTTTATTATGGTGAGGGTGTGGAATGAGTTGAGCAGGAAATTGTGCAGGGAATGGGGCCTCTTGATGATGTAGTTGATTGGGTTGAGTGGATGATTTTGATAGGCAAGCAAGATGTTGTGGAAGAGCTGGAATATGTGTTTGTGCTACAAGATGAGGGAGAGTAGTCATGCAATAATAAGGTGAACCATGCCAAGTTTGTAGACAAGATTTGTGGTGTTTATATTGAGATTGGCATGGTTGCCCTAACATATGAGTATTCCATAATGGATTATGCAAGTAAGAGAATGGAGAGGAAGTGTTTTGAACCATACCTGTTGACCTTGTTGCAGCTTCCCCATCTCTTTGATATGCCACTTCCAAATTAGATAAGGAAGAACAACTATCTATGGGATGCTCCTTTTGGTAATGAGGGAAAAACACTTCATCAAATTCTTGATTTTTCCGAACATGCAAAACATTCAATTGTGAATTTAGAGAGCTAATAAAATCATATTTAAAATTTCCAAATAAAACATTGATTTCAGCTCTTATGTTTCTTGTTCTTGTAGTAAATTTGGAAAAGAAAGAAGAAAATTCTCTAGAATTCTTACTAGCCTTGGAAATTCCTCTTGAATACCTTATGCACAACTCACAAACATCATCATATGATAACTGAAAAAAATCACCTTTTCCTATCAGATTTACGTGTTCTAAAAATTCATCTTTGATTCCTTTAAGAAGGAGTGTTTTCAAGATCTCTTTTTCCAAATGTTTATGCTTTGATTTTTGAAGGTTATATCGAAATCGCTCTACATAGTCCTCCAAGCTTTCATCTTCCCCTTGTATCATACCGAAAATATCTTCATTGGATTTGCAGTAGTCTTGGTACTTCTTCAAGAATATGTTCTTCATGTCCTCCCATGTTTGGATGTAGTTCCCTCCTAGGCTCATGAACCATCGGAGCGCTGCTCCTTTTAGAGTAAGAGGAAACACTTTCAACCTTTGATAATTAGTACAATAATCATATCCTCTACAAAGTATTTCAAACTCAAATAAGAATGTATCTATATCTTCATTTGTCAAACCATGAAAATTTGGTGGAGACAATGGGGGAATTATGTGCATTTGTGTCACTCCTCCTAGATCTTTGATAGGGAATTCAAAAGTTGCAATGTGAGCCATTTCTTACCATAATAGAAGATGTTCTTGATGTGTTTCTTTGAGGATCCTCCTTAAAATGTTGCTGTCAATTGGTTAGTGAAATGGGTGGTGCTTAAATCACCACTCGAGTGGAATTACAAGATTTTTTTTCAAAAATTCTACCTCTAAAATTAAAAAAAATGCAAGCATTCATTTCTACCTTAAGCTTTTACTCAATTCTGCTATGAAGTGGGCCAGTGAAAAAGTGTGTTCCTTGCTCGGTGCGTAGGTTCTTACCTTCCGTCTTTAATACCCAATTCTTCCCAAGTAGAAAAAAATTAAATATGCATCACTCTTTCTAAATGGCATACACTCTCCCCGGCAATGGCACCAAAATGTTGAAGTATAAAAGGTATC
This sequence comes from Pinus albicaulis, assembly GCA_034641835.2. Taxonomy (NCBI): domain Eukaryota; kingdom Viridiplantae; phylum Streptophyta; class Pinopsida; order Pinales; family Pinaceae; genus Pinus; species Pinus albicaulis. The sequence continues at coordinate 52,969 of JAXQQM020080090.1, forward strand.
TTTTTAACAGCTATTTATCTCACATTAATTATCAATCCAAGAACAACTTTTTGTTTCAAGAGTGGACTCTGTTTGAGACTGCAATTGAGCTAAGAGTAATGCTATGAAAGATGTAGTACAATGTTCTAAATACAAGATTAAACGGATGCTTGAAAAAGAAATCTAATTACAATAACATGAAATCAAATACTCTTAAAGTCTATCTATTCACTCAACAACCATCAATCGAGGATACAGTAGCAATAACTCATTCCTCTAGAAATTGATGCAATTGAAATCAAATTGAAACAAGACAATCAATCTGGGAATGTGGAAGCAATAACCAATATTCTCTATAGTTGACAATCCTGCGTTAAAGCAATTAAGGAGAAATAGAAATTGAACTAAAGCTGCTATTGAAAGTAAACTAAGAAAGCTCTTCGAATGAAAACTCTTTGCAATCTGTTAATTAATGAATTGGAAATGAATAGCACACTGAAATCGAACAGCAATGTAAATGAATAACCAAATGAAACTAGAAGAATTGAACATCAAATACTAACTAATGAATCTGAACAACATATATTTAACTTAATGAAATCAAACAACAATTATATTAAACACCAAAACCCCATCGAAAACAAACATTGTTAAATAATAATCGACATGAACAACAATCCAATGGAAAAACAATTAATTGAAACATGACATCTAACGCTGAACAACAATTCTTTGTAACGTTTAACAAAATGATTAATACAAGAATTAAAGTCCTTACTAAAACGGAATAGCAATGCGATTCATTAACATAACGAAATCAATCAATAATTCAATGACAAACTAATTAACTTGCAAATGTAATGAGAACAACCACAAACTATCACACAACAATAATTGAAAGGTAATGATACAACCAGCAGATCGATCCACCAGGGCCAGGCCCTCAATCACCGGTGAAATGCTGCTGGGATTTACTCCAGTGTTAAGAAATTAAATGGAAACAAAAACTTGTATTAATCAGGCATGAATAATGTTCACAAACAGTTCGTACTCTCTTAACAAGAGGCGATGCACAATTTTGAAAATTACAACAAGGAAAGTCTCCCCAATGGCAATACATGATTCTCCTTTTATAATTAGAAAGAGGAGAAATTAAATAGTAAATATGATCTCTCATAACAAAATTGGATTGTCCCTAACCAATTGATCAACGAGAAAATATATTTCCATCAATTTTTCAACAAGAGCAAGTTGAATTTGTATTTGCAGCTGAGATAATTTGGAGGACGGCCGCAACAGTAAATATGAAAAAATCGTGCTCAAAGAACCCTGCGTTTCTCTCAATACAGGCCGAATTTGGGAAAATCATTCCTTATTTAAGTTAATTTGGTCTGTTCTGGACAAAACCCATGTTCTGGATTTTCCAGATTCTTCTCCATTTTCCTGGAATCTTAACCGTAAAACTATCACTTCTTATTCTAGAAAATTTTTGAGTTGGAATATTTGATGATGATCTGGAGATCAAATCTACAATCTGGAAAATATCTTGGAGGCTAAAATGGTGAGTGATGTTACAAAATATATTAATAAACCATCATTGATAAAATTGTGCATAATAATAATCAATTTATTAAAAATAAAGGAGAAGAAATAATATTTATCCATAAAAGCATAAATAATTATAAAATGGATTTATATGATAAATTATGATAAATTACATGATAAAGAAGAGTAGAAATGGATGAAATAAGTGTTAAAAAGTGGTTGTATTCGCGGCCCAACAATGCTCTAAATTCCTTTGAACCTTGAGTTATTGAGATTTTTATGAATATGTCACTCTTTCATTGAAGTATATACAAGCCTCAGTTTCTACATGAAGAGTTATTGTTATCTTTATCTCTGCCACTGACTCCATAGCCCAATCGTAGCAAGTCTTCATCTTTCAACCTGTAAACATACAAAATCAGAAACCATAGAGTTAGCCATCTATCGATATCATTATTCCATATCATTAACCCTTGAGAGAGCCCTCTCAGGCTGAGGAGGCTAAGCCTCAGCCAAAATATTGGTCTAAAATAGTTACACAAAGTCCACTGATGAGTAGCCTATTAGGTCAGATTTTGTGATAACATTTTGGTGCGTCTTCCGATGTTGGAATGGGGTCTCCTAACAAGCTGCGAAACTGGTCCATTTTGATTATTTTTTATTATATTTAATATAGTGCAGTGGTTTTGGGGTGGGTCAAAGCCCCAAATGCATTGTAATGGGTCAAAGGGTAAGCTAGGGGTTCGAAAACCATGGGTTGTGGACCATAGGAAATTTGAGGCTAGATTGTTATAAATAGAGATGCATTTTGGATTGTAAGGGATAGGAATTGATGAGCTATTGATGTGATCTGTTGTTTAAGCTATCTATTTGGGTTTTTGGGAACAGACTCCTGCTGGCTGTGTGCGTGGAGATCCTAGTCCAGCTGTGTGCGGACCCTGCTGCTGTGTGCGCAAGTTGGAAAGGGAATTGTAAGGAAAGTTTGATGAATGAATGAATGTGGAGGATTATTAGAGATCTGAATCTGTGAGTACTATTGTATGAACTGCTGATAATTACTGTGTTATGTATTTTTTGTCTTTCTGCTATGGAAGTCTATGTACTGAATGCTTAGATCTAGATCTATTCTGCTCTATTTATATAATGTTGTGTTGATGTTATGAAAAGCATATAATTGTAGATCTAGTGCATGTGGATGCAAATAGATACATAATTAACCCTACGAAGAAACACGGTAATATGAACAGAACGAAGCCCTGCTTGCCTTACCCTTCCTTTCTCAGGGTGCTTGGAAACCTAGTTCTAGCCCCACCCATACTACTTCGGGTGAGATTGTGACCTGCGAAAACTGGTCACTGCCGAAAGGGCCAGTAGTATAGGGGTTTTTTGGCAAACCTTGCACATCGAACCTGGGTCAAGACCCCTCATACCAACAAATGGTTCCTTTGCTAGGACCGGAAGAGGTCTGAGAGAGGAATCGGGCAATGAAAAGAGAATACTGGAAGCCTAAAAAAAAAGAGATAGAGGACTGGTTCGAAAGGCAGATCTAGGAGTTTGCAGTAAAAGAAAATCACAGTGAGAATTTAATGATGGAAAGGTGGAAAAATAGGTATGTCCTTACTGAAAGCTATGAAATATTCTTTGTGACTTTTGCAATTGAACTCCAAGAGTGGCTGGTCAAACTGGTGGCATTCTAGAAGTGCTGGAAGGATGAGCAGGTCAATTTGTGGACCTTGGAGTTGGTCGAACAGCTTGAGAAAACTGATAATACTATCACATGCACGGTGGATCACTGGGTGGATAGTGTGCTGGGAGGATTTGTAACATAATTTGCTATTGATCAGTTTGTATCATACTCTGAAGCTGAACAAAGATTTTTCAAAGGATTCCGAGGCAAATTCCTGAGGACATTACCATTATTGATCAATAAATTACTGTGTGAAAAGAGCATTCTGTGTAGTCATATGGACTGAATGACCTCGGATCTAGACGGGAGCGCAACCCGCAGTGGTAAATACCAAGGAAAATTTCAAGACCCCCCTAAATTTATATATATAATAAATAGGCGAATCCCCATGATACATAGGAAAAATAGAATATGATTTTATTAATAATATAATATGTATATATAATTTTTTGGCAAATCTCTCACGAGATTATATTATCTTGTAAAATCATGGCGAATCACTAGTACAAATGGCTAATCACTACTAAAAAATGGTGAATCGTTGTCTAGTGGAGTTCGGGGTGTTGGTTCCAATGAAGATATGGTAGTTGAACCAGGAGTAGAAGAAAGAGAACCACCAAGACCAAGCATGGCACATGGTGACTCGTGAGGGAAGTAGTTCTCGTGTAGTTTGGAAAACACGTTCTTCTAGTTCTGCTAAGTGTAGTGTTGTTGCTCATGCTACTACTAGCACTGATATTGAGGTTGGAGAGGAGTTTGAGGAAGCATGGAAGGTAGCAGTGGTGGAGAATTACAAAGAGTACCCCATGATGGGCTCCATTTTGCCCTTTGGTATTTGTGCTTGCAAGATCTTCTGTCCATTGAACCAACAATTAACCGTTCAACCAACAATCAACTTGATTGAGTTGATTAGGTATGAGTCAACTTAGACTAATCTTCAAAACTATGCTTTGCACTATCCCATATTTATCACACTAATGCTACACAACATTGTGCATTTGCATCCAACTCTCATGCATGCACACAAAATTTTCATTAACATCTATAACCCTAACCAAGTGAGAATTGATCAAAAATTTGCACCAAAGTTTGTTAGTGTTGAAAGTTCATAAGAAATTTAGATCCATGGTACCTTAAATAAATTTTGAAATAACCTCCACAAATTCGACCACAATAGAGAAAGCTTGTGATAAATTTTAAACCTACAAAAATTAGGATTCATGTTCCTAGGAATGATTATAAGAAGTAGTTGGCATATAGGTCGAGTTTTGAGCCTAGACACATTGATAATGTAATGGCTTAGGTCAAAACTCACACATTGAAAAGTCATCAATGAACAGAAGACAAGATCATTATGAATTACACATACTCCAAACTTCCTACCAAATTCTACTTAGTTGTCTGCAACTCAGCTATACATAATCTTATAGTAAATAAAAATTCTACAAAGCCTTCTTCACATAGCTAATAAATGGCCATTGGAAGAGCACCCCTTATATAATAGTAATAGTAGCAATCAATAGATTATTTCATATTGAACTTCATAGCCATAGCTCTCCTATGTATTGTATGATGTATTCAACTTGCATTATCAAATATAGATAAAATCATACTTTTGATTGATCCATTTAAAACATACTTGTGCACAATGTTGAATGCAATGCCAGTCAAGGAGTAAAGTCGGTTTAACGTGTAATAATCTAGATGGAACATAGACTGATTTCAATTAGATATAGGTAACCCTCTGAATGTAGACCAATCCTTGAAGAACATTTTTATTGATGAGGAATTTAATACAATATTCAATTTTCGAACTAAAAATATTATTTCTATAGATTTGTGTATGGGGTAAACAATAAATAAAAAATTTAACTATCCTTGGGGTGGTCAATATTTATAAATTTTATTTATACTTTCTTTACCATGTATATCATATACCTATCAATCACAAACATGAAAAGCTGTGGAATTCACAGTGATTATATGCTCTGGAAACACAACCAACCTTTATTATTGCCAATATTAACTTTTATATAGTAGCACACATGTAGATAAAATTTCTAGCTTCCAAAGAGACAAACTTGCTTCTCCAACATGATGGCACATTCTTAACTATTAACATTTCTGATTGCTGAATGTAAGAAAGCTTTCTAAGTACATCTAATCTACTGCGAGGCTCAAAATCCTAGACTATGTTCTTTTTTACCATGTATCTATAGGCTGTAGCCTTCTTCTTGTTTGAAGAGGAGTTTTCTATTATCAGAACTACCTTCCCTACCTCTGATGCCTTGAAGGAATTGCAAATTGACTCATCAGATGAAGACAACTTTTTATTCTTGTCAATTAGAGTTGAATAGCTTCCCTGTGCACTCAACACAAACTCTGACCGATATGAAACATCCCACCCACCAACTATGAGGTCCCACAGAATTGTTGCTCCCGCCTGAACAACAAATAACTTGAATGTGAGAGTTCAAAAACAAAGAAAAATCCTAATCGCATATATCTTGAGGATGAACTCGATCTAAAATCCAAAACCCATAAAATTTATATCCAAAACTAAAAATCATCAAATTTGGAAGTATATTGGAAACAAAACCGAGGCAAAAGAGCTAAATTTGAATTCAGGAACTGACACAAAATCTGCAAACTTGAGCAATTTTTGATGTACATTATTTTGTTTGACAAAATAGATCAGGGAAGAAAGGCCTCAGGGAAGATCACACTAGACTAGGGGTAAGTAAAAACCACCAAGGTGAACCATGGGAACAAGAATGCAACAAAAAATGATCTGTAATTTTGTTCAATCAGTGATCCATCCATAGGAAAAAAAATTTCTCCTAGGGGTTACCCACTTGGGTGTGTAACAAAGCCCATCAAATAGTTTATGAAGCTGTTGACCCTTCTCCTTTAAGAGTGAAAATAAAATGACATAGGAGCGATAGAGGAAAGAGAGATATTTGGTGTAGAGGATTTTGGACACCATTAATATTCTCATTAACTTGAAGAATACCAGAAGTTAGAGATTTGTTTTCAAAGCAACAGTAAATTTAAAGTGGCCAGTCGAGGATATGATAGCTGCTCAGGTGAAAGAGAATTTGGAAAGGATCAAGAAGATAGTAAAGATATGCATTTTTAGCACAGATTCTACCACAGAAGCTCAACAAGAATAATGGACACTGGTAGGGATTGAAGAGGAACTCCTAGCATCAAGGAAGAAGCCACAAGTAGTTATCATTAAAAGAGAAATCATCCTAACTACTGCCCTCTAGATTTCTCAACATTTTCTACCCATCTGATGTTTGGTAGACAGAAAGTCTGTGGCTTGCCAGTTGTGGTTCTATTATTTTATTGAGCAACAGCTTTGTACATTTAAAACAATAATAAAAAGAATATTTCAATTATAAAAAAGAACGGACTCTTGATTTTTTAATGCTCAGTGTCTTTCTTATTCTTTAACTTGAATACAGTGTGACTATTGTCAGAATAATCTACTAAATATGAAAATAGGATGCATTACTGCTAAAAGGTCTGGCTAAGGTGAATAACAACCTTTCATCTTTGACTTTTCGATTGTTTGGACTCTTGAGGGGAAATATTGGAGAGGCAGGGGCTAGGCTTGGTTCAAGAGAGACAACTGGGAATTGGATTGCATATTTACTCTGTGATATTATAATTTGTAGATGAGACTAGATAGACAGACATCCTCAAAGTCCTATTGTTGCTCTGTAGACTTTCAAAAGGCTTTTGGCACTGCACTGTTCCCGAGAATTTACCCATCAAGAAGCTTCGTGTCCTTGGACTACTTGAGGACATTGTTTCTGGTGTGATGCAGCTTTATGATAGAATGATGGCAGTTTTTGCGATTACCACAGATTTTCTGAAGGTATCACGAGTATTGGGGGTGTCAAGTGGGTGTGTGTTCTCTCTCCCAGACTATTTGGGATCTACATTGATTACCAACAATTCATCAGGGAATTTACTCAATCTCAGGATGGTTTCCTACTTCATCAGATCCTGGTTTCATTCCTTTTATTTGTAGATGTTGTTGTGTAATTGGCCTCCACTCCAGAGGGGTCATAGAGTCAACTCGATGCATTGGATAGATTTTGCAATAATTGATAACAGATAATTAACCTTGGGAAATTATGATCTCTAATACCACCAAAGAGGCCCTCTCCAAGTATATCATTTTCCCTTTCTGTGGAAGTTAATGGAGATTACCACATTTTATGCTTAGGGGTCGAAAACCATTATTTTTCGAATACTGAGAATGAATTAAAATGGATGTTATATTTTGCATAGTGATCATCAAAATAATGGATGTTATATTTTGGACAGTGATAGTCAAAATTAATCTTGTGTATCATGCTTGTATTGAAAATGAACACTGTATTTGAGGCAATAATGATAAGTAGTTCTACCAAGGAAGCCATCTCAATCTCATCCTTTTATTATGTATTCCTCTGCAGCTGTACTTATGTAATTACAACAGGTGACCCATCAAATTGCAAACCTATCTAAAATGAATACTGATCAGTGCCATACAGGAGAGTTTAATAAATATAAAGTTTTATGAGGCCTTCAATAAAGGACTCTTTCCAGATTTCAAAAACCAAGCTTATATTCTGTCAACTTAAAATGTTACCTACATTAACAAAATAGAAGGATAACTATTGTAGAAAGAAGAAACTGCTTGCAAAATACTCTGCCAACCATGTGGTGGCCAATGTTGACCTTTATGTAACAAAGATAAGTGTTGAAAGATCGGTAGACCAAACACAATTTTGTGGATTACAGGCTAATGAGATTGCCTAATACATCAACACTTAACTTCGACCTCAAGTGTTTCAATATTAAAAATGATTTCTAACATAGACAATTGAATTGATTTTATTGTTGATATATTATTGTTATTTATTTGACATTGTAGTAGTAGTCAATTATGGCATCTGCAAGATACTCGCATTTGGATAAAGGCAGCCCAGCCAAGGAGATACACCCATCCTTTGTTAGGTAGACATGCCACTTCTTTGTCATGTTCTCACTCTGTTCGAATTGAAAAGATGTATTAGGGAAAGAAACGGTAAAAACAACACTGATTAAAAAAAGCTGGAATTCTGAAATGGTGAAAAATTACTGAACATTTTCTTATGGCGTCATCTACCTAACCTTCAAATTTTCCCAGATGGCCAAATATGGTTGGAACTCAGTAAAAAAAAAATTCAAAAAATTTGACAGTAGGAATGTTTGAATGAGTTTTTAAGGGTGGAAATGGATTGAACACCATCAAAAACTCCCGGGACATCCAAAATCTTTAATTTTGACAACTGTAACTTGGATTTACAAAAATTCTTGCTAGATTTTATCAAAATCCGGTAAGAATTTCCATAATTTTCGAGACAAATTTGAAAGCTAGATAGACTACGGCCTTTCTGACCTGAGCCTTGTTAAGACCTGTGAAGGAAAACATGCCAATTTGTCTGACGACAAAGGACCAATCTTTCCCATTCTTATCCTTTACAGAAATATTATCATACAATCGCTGCCTCACACCCTTGATTCTTCCAGACATAAGTTCCATTTCTGATTTCCATTCATCAAACATGGCAGGATTTACTACAAAATTTTCCACAATTTGAGCCCCATGAACTGGAGGATTCGAGTACATTGGTCTAGCAAGCCTTTTAAGTTGGTTTTTCACCCTGCCAGAAGTGCATGGACAAATGCAGTTAGCGTTCCATTTAAATAATGCTGGAAGTTGAAGATATTCCAGTAATAAACATATCCACTAGAAAGAATACAATCCAAAGTTTATTAGTGGTACCTATTGGAAATATCTAATGAGGAGCACACAACATTAATAGCTCCTATCCTTTCTGCGTAGAGACCGAGGTTCTTGCTGTAGGATTGAGCAACAAAAACTTCCATCCCACGAGCTACAAACAACCTCACAGATGATGCATCCGCATCAAGAATGCCACTTGCAAATCCCTGTAAGTTCAGGTAAAATCACATATTAAATTGCAAAAATAGGGTTCCTTTCAGACCAATTGTTAGTTCATTACAACAAAGGATTACTAGACACACAACAATAGAGAGGCTGCATAGAGGAGGAGAGAGGAAGGTGAACCAAGCAAGCATATTCACCCAGGGAGGGCCTCTATGGATGCTCATTGGCATAAAGGCCAGTACCTCATGAATGGCATTTTGGAAATGCTTCTTAGACTATAACATCACAGATATCTTCCACCTGGGCTGTAAGATCACTTAGCTTCTTTCAATGTAATGAGTAAAAACAATAGAACTATGAACTCATATACATTTAATAACCATAAGGTCATATCAATAAAACCCAAATTCCAGAGGGTTTTTTCATAAAAATAATTGCATTCAATAAAGGATTACTAACCATGTCAAATGATTTTTTCCATTTAAAGAGGGCTTTTAATGCATCGAATTCTGAAGGTATTTCCATTGAATTCATCAAGGTTTCAAAATGAAGAAGCAATATAACTTAAAAAATAATCGAAGTTAAAAGAAACTGGCAAGGTAGAAAAATGCATACAAACGAATTGCAAAAAATAATCTACACACTAGGCAATTCATATAAAATATGAAAACTGTAAATTTAACCTCCATATTAGTGAATCATCGTGAACCTGATAAGAAACATCAAAGAAAGTAGTATCATTCTTTTCCAAAATGGCATCAACTATTTTCTCCCACTTCTTGGGAGTTGGATCAATTCCAGTGGGATTGTGAGCACAACCATGAAGCAACACAAAAGAACCACTTGGTGCAGCCTGCAACAAGTCAAAAGATTAGCATTCTACCATCAAAAAATTAACAGTGTATTTACCTAACATCTAATTCTGTGGAAAGGCAGGTAAAATAAACTATCATACCTTAATGTCTGCAATCATCCCTTCAAAGTCTAGTCCTACAGTTTTAGGATCATAGTAACGGTATTCCAACCAAGGAACCCCAACATCATTGAAAATGTTCTTTTGATTTCCTGGTAAAATCAATCTAGAATAAAAAAGCTTTCAAATGATGGAATATTATTTTGCATCAAATTACGTTACAACTATAAGATACGCATGGCGACTGCAAATACATCATTCAGAGTTCAGCATCTCACTCAGAATCTCTGACTTACTCCAAGTTGGAGAGGAAATCAAGACTTGAGTTCCAGGAAAATATATTTGAATAAAGGCAGCACTAAGGCGAAGAGACCCAGTCCCTAAAAGGCCTTGGACAGTTGCAACCTAGAGAAAGGTGTCAACAGAATATTCTGTCAATTTTATTCAAACATATAAAGGCACAAAATAGTTTCATCCTACAATGCACATCACAGAAGCAATGTAATGGAAACTTTCAACGAGATGCTTCTGTAATACTTTTTTAGTGCCCCCAATCAACCTCGTAATTGAGGGAATGTTGATAATTACTAGGGGTTAGGAACTTTATTCATCACCGCAATGTAAGTTATCTCACTTAAAAGGGGAATTGAAACTTGGTAGGCTGGCCACTTGAGGGGAATTGAACCAGCCCACACATTGAAGGGGAACTGAACCCTGGTGTGTTGGTCTTGACTGCCCCACGCTTGAGGAGGCATAATTTACCACAACTTAAGGGGAATTGAATATGTTATGCTCTTAGAGAGAATTGAATCTTAGGAGGGGATATATCATATACCCCCTGATTGACCAACCAGTCAAGCTTCTAGTGGTCAGAAGCGGTGTATTGACAAACTAATAAAAGAGAAACTATAAACTAATCTTTATATCTTTTTGTTAAACAAATCTACAGACATATATATCCTTTTTCCTGGCATTTTCTACATAAGATAAAATATTGTGCAACCTAAAAGTAAAATGCTCTCCCTCTCTTCTTGCCACACTCTCCAAAAACACTTCATGGAGAACCTACTTGCCCTTGCTTGGTTGCATCATTGTCAGCTCCTAGCAACAAATCCACAGTAGCTTTAAGAAATGCAGCCAAACCTTCGATAGGAAGATATTGTAGACAAAGCAAAACAATATAAATTTCAAATGTGAAACACTTAAAGTGATTACCCCATAAAGGATGCCATGTTTCTTCACACAAAACACATGCATGCCTCTTTATTTCCTCCTTTCTTCAACATCATATTCTTTGCCTGTAGAACAAAAAAAAGTATAAGTACAATTCTAACTCTAAAAATGCTAAGGTTCAAACTAAAATCAAGAAGACTTCATAATTGGACAAAATAATCTTTAGGTAGATTATTCCCTAGATCATTTGAAAAAATATGGAAGGATATTACTTAAAATAGAAGCATTCAACGTAAATTTTTTCATGACATTGAGCACATAGGATTGAAGATCCTCTGTTCTGTAAGCTCCAACACCAAGGTTCAGCTTCAAATCATTTGTATCTGCTTTAAATGCCTTTGAAACACCTAGAATTGGATCTGGAGGTGCCATAGTCACTCCTCCAAAGCGAGAGACATTTGTTGCATCAGCCATATTTACTTTGTTTAAAGCCTGTACACAAAATTAAACAGTCAGAAAAATAATTCGAACCATGGGAACAAATTCTAATTAAAGTCATTTTATTTTCATATACAGTTAGATTAGTGAAAATAAATGATGAGGCAACTGTATGATCATAATTTTTTTCTCTAAAAGCCTCACGGACCATAGAGGGTCGGTCAAGTCCCTCGCTCAGCCAGCAAGAAGATCGATGTGCACAAAGCCCCAACCACCTACCCTAAATTCTGGCGAACCAATGAAAAAATGGGGCGAATCACTCCAACTCCTCCCTCCGACCCTATAAATCCAGGCGAATGCTATGGAAATCTGCTCCAACCAAAGAAAATCGGGGGAAAATTTCATTTTTTCAGTTTTATGCGCCCTTTTTTTGGTGGGGTAATATTTAATAATTAATTATTTTTAAAATAATTATTGGGCTAACTTTATTAAACTATAGAAAATGGGTTTTATATAAAAAATTTGCCCTATTAAAATTTAAAATCCCTTAAAATTCGCCCCTAAAATTTTCCCTGGTAAATACTATCGAACCAACCTTGACGGAGGGAGATCCACCTACAATCCGTTTCAGGAACCCATTGTGCATGACCCCTCAGCTGTATCGCCACCTTAGATGCGTAAAGGTAAGAATTTTCCTGTACCGCCACCCCCCCTAGATAGTGATATGGCTGCGCATTTGAAACTACCTACCTTCAAGGGGGTAGGAGACGAGGATATGGACTGGTTTTGGTTTGTGTCAGACTCTGTCTAGACTACGTAGAATGTGGCAAGTGACACAATAAAGAGGGCACAGTTGTCTTTAGCATTCAAAGATAGAGCTCTAGACTGGTATATGTGGTACATTTCCCAGAATGGGACCACCTCCATTCACGATATCAAGGATGCTCTAAAGCAGCAATTCCAGAAGCCGAAATCCTATTCCCAGCTAGTAGCGGAAGTAAAGGACTTCAAACAAGGTGTGTCTGAGTCTGTATGGGAGGTTGATCAGTGATTGAAGAAAGAAATTAGGGAAGGAGGGTTAGAGTATGATGATAGACAACATACAGAGTGGTTCATCGCCATGTTGTTACCTCACCTGCGTATGTCGATGAGTCATCAGGCCTTTGATTCACAAGAGAAAGCTATGGAAGTCACTATGAAATTAGAAGCTGCACCCCTGGAGGATACGTCAGCAGGGGTACAAAAAATACAGGAACAACTTGGGGCTATGCATATGGAGATAAAGAACCTACAAAAAGAAAGAGGAAAAGACATTTGTGCAAATCTTTGGTGCATACATTGCCGGGTGTCTAGCCATATGAAGGATCAGTGCCCTCTGCTGACTGATTATATGCAAGTAGGAGGGCCTAGTCCGATACACCTAGGGGTAAGTCGGGAACCTACCCTATTGCGACCAGGATAAAGCAGATCTGCGCTATGGTGTGATGATTGTCGAGTAGCAGGCCTACATGATACAAGCCATTGCCCTCGACTGGGTGTGTACATCCCAGAACTAAAGCAACAATGGTGCCAATTCTGCCGATAAGTGGGACATGATGAGCAGAACTGTTGAACATATGACTTAATAATGGATCGTGGGAACTTATATCAAGTGTAATCAGACCCTGCATCGCCAAGACTGGCTACGCACTTTGGAGGATCATCGGCCCGAGGCAGAGGAGGTTGGGGAGGAAGCGCAGGCCTGGGACGAGGTCAGCTAATCTGTTATAACTATGGAGAAATAGGGCACTTTTCCAGTGAATGCCCTAATCCCACTAGGCCATTTTGTAAATATTTTAGGTAGCTAGACCATGAGGTAGAAGACTGCCCAATTTTAATAGCCAAGATGCAGGAAAAGTAGCCTACCCCTACATAGAATGTACAAAGGGTTAAAACTGAGCTACGTGAGACAGACCAAAGTATAAAATTAATGACACGTAGTGGTTTGGACACCTAGGGAAACAAAGAAGGGCTTTCCTCTTGGAAAGGAGTGTCTTGCAACGAACAAACACCATTGGCAGCCCCTGCGCAGCCTCAAATCGAAGAAGGAGTTGAGCCCTTTTTAAAGGCATGTCTAAAGTTGCTAAAGAATCAGCAGGCCATAGGAAATCTCCTAGCATTACTGAATACCTACGTAGCTTGGCCCACCTTGATCCCTGAGACCCAGGATGTACACAAATTATACAGCTATAAGAAATGCACCAGGAGAGAAATGCGGTTAACTACGCAGATCGAAGACTATGAAATGGATCAGGTTATCTTAGATCTTGGATCGGATGCCAACATCTGACCAAAACAAACATGGCAACGAATGGGATAGCCTAAGTTGGAATGGTCTACTATCCAGATGTGAATGGTGAATCAACAAAATATCATCCCTCTAGGTAGGTTACCAAAGGTCATGGTAGACATCATAGGGTTATGGCCCTAGCTAATTTTGAAGTAATAGAAATAGTAGAAGATGCGGACCCCTACCCTGCACTCCTTGGATTGGACTAGGCAATAGACATGGGAGGTATCATCAATCTCAAGAAACACAGCATGGTATTCAAAAACAAAGGTACGCGTGTCATAGTACCACTAGACCCAGCAGAAGGTGCGCGGTACACAGAGCCAGCCTATGAAAAGAAGGAATTGGATCATATTTATAAGATAACTGTGTAGGACGAAGATTGGGTTAACCCCAAAGATGAAGGAACGCCTTGTTGGGAAAAGGACAGTGAATGTTTTTCCGACTCCAACGAAGAGCTGGAGAATTGGCAAGGTCAGTTGCATGAGGTTTCAGCGCTGTGAAGCCTTCAGACCATTAGGAATTTCCATCACATCTCTACACAGAAAGAACCTCACCCTGCCAAGAGGACACAGGTGAAGATCAACAACCTGATGAACTGAAGAGTCCTATGGACTGTAGGTCAGAAGCATTACCGCTAACGCTATGCGAAACACCTATGCAAGGACCAGTATTCTTCACTCAATGGAATTATTGGAGTAGGGTGATCCTGTGCATAGGGACCCCTGTGACTAGATGGGCTCCAAGGCCAGTCAACCTACATGGATACCTGTTGCAGAGAAACACTCAAAAGTGCTATCAAACCTTGCTCAGACAGAATTACCATGGTACCATAGCTCTCAGCACATGTACAATTACAGAAATGTTTGAAAATCAGCGAAAATCTCAAGTAGTAAATGACATCAGGACGTATGATGCATCCATCTCAAATAGGGACATCCTTCCCGTGAGAGAAACGAAGGCCTCGACAAGACTGCTAACCAACTTGCAGATACACCTCGCCTCGACCCTCACTCCAGGTACGCAAATGACATACAAGCGTCATCTCTAGTTTAACAACTCATGGACACGAAGGATAATCGCCGGCATGTCCCGATTTCCTAAGAAAAGACCCCCGCAAGTACGAAAAACAGGCGGCATGTTGTCAGCACAACAATTAATGAAAAGAACGATCCGTAGGATTAAGGGTACATGCCATGAATGAGCTCCCTCACCAATTAATAATTCTGGAGGGCGCGCAGATGGTTGGACAGCTTCGCGCCAAGCTATTTATTCACCCTTTCATAGGCTTTGGCTATCTGCATTCGGGTTTTTTGTGGCCATCCATACTCTCTGTAATGCTAGTCTCTCTGTCAAAAGGATGGGCCCCAACCCACCAAAGGAACTGCTAAGAGGACCGAGGGATGTCGAGTGCAGTAATAGGAGGGCGCACGAGCTTTTGACAGAAGGGATTATCTGCGAACCACACCCAGCAGGAACGTTGCGGTACCGGGACCTGGGGCGACTTCTCTGCCATTTCCAAACGCCACCCACTAGAAGCAATGTATGTCTACTCAATCGCGCTACCATAGTTTGCACTTCTAACCCAATTATTGGGGATGTTCAAGTAGACTTAGCACAGCTATCTAGCATAGAGTTACAAGGACTATCCTCTAGAGTGTTGCGAGAGGTTCAACGTCGTGACCAAGACAGGTGACAGTAGTATGAAATGCCTCCAGAAGAACAAGCCTAGCGGATTGTCGTGGTCACTAATGCTATGCGTATTATTCAGAAGAAGCTAGCGCAGGGAATCCAATTGGCCGAAATGGCTACACAACTATGGATGGCAGTAAAGTAGCATCCCACGGTTCAGCATGTCCAACAGGAATTACTGCAGGCAGAAGCTATTCTAGAGCAAGTACGGGCCTCCACACCTTCCCCCGCCTCCGCGCAGCGCCTAGTCACCACAGACATGATTGAGGACCTTCGCCACTCCAAGAAGGTTGTTCAAAAATGATTGAAGCCATGGTCTGATACCACACTCCAGCTTGCACACGATGCTCAGTCTGCCATTGCACATCTCCACCGGCTGTTAGAATGGGTTGCTACGGATGTAGATGGGCCTGCTTCTCTGGCGCTGGTCAACATTGCGCAACACGCTATGGCTCAAATTTAGGATGTACTCCCTCCACTTATCTTCAGTCTGGCTACCTTGCACACGCAAATAGACTCCGCACCAGCGTTGTGACTCGGGACGAGTCACAAGATTGTGTTGGGGGACTGTTGGAATTGGGTCTTGTAACAAGCTGCGAAACTGGTCCATTTTGATTATTTTTTATTATATTTAATATATCACAGTGGTTTTGGGGTGGTTCAAAGCCCCGAACACATTATAATGGATGAAAGGGTAAACTAGGGGTCCGAAAACCATGGGTTGCAGACCATTGGAACGTTGAGGCTAGATTGTTATAAATAGAGATGCATTTTGGATTGTAAGGGATAGGAATTGATGAGTTATTTATACGATCTATTGTTTAAGCTATTTGTTTTGGTTTTGGGGAATGGACTCCTGTTGGCTGTTTGCGCAGAGATCCTAGTACAGCTGTGTGTGGACCCTGCTGCTATGTGCGCAGGTTGGGAAGGGAATTGTAAGGAAAGGTTGATGAATGAATGAATGCGAAGGATTATTAGAGATCTGAATCCGTGAGTACTGTTGTATGAACTGCTGATAATTACTGTGTTTTGTATTTTCTGTCTTTCTGTTGCAGAAGTCTGTGCACTGAATGCTTGGATATAGATCTATTCTGCTCTGTTTATATAATGCTGTGTTGATGTTATGAAAAGCATATAATTGTAGATCTAGTGCATGTGGATGCAAATAGATACATAATTAACCCTATGAAGAAACACGGTAATCTGAATAGAACGCAGCCCTACTTGTCCTACCCTTCCTTTCTCAGGGTGCAGAAACTTGGTTCCAGCACCCACCCATACTACTTCGGGTGAGACTGTGACCTGCGAAAGCCGATCACTACCGAAAGGACTAGTAGTATAGGGGTTTTTTGGCAAACCTTGCACACCAAACTTGGGTCAGGACCCCTCAAACCAATAGCTAGGATTTTGAAGATTACTCATTCCCAAAATCAAGAAGCTGAACTTTTGAAGGTAGCAAGAGCTCTGGAAACTTTTCGAGGCTGCATCTACCTTGGCGACTCCACACATGAAATAATCAAATTGGAAGGTGACTCCACTGCTTGAAGATCAGTAGCTTGATGAAGTTTCAAGATGAATTCCATTGCAAGAATAAATGCCATGTATGCCCCTATGAATCGGTCTCATATCCCTGGTTTTCCAAATCCTATGCCAAAGGTTGAATGGTTAGATGATCTTCCAATATTTAAAGATGAAAAGAAAGACAATGATGCTCTTAATTTGGTTAGATTCCATATCCATGTACAGAGTCTTAAGGTTTAGTTCCATGAAGAATGTCTCATGAAGAGTTTACGACCACTTTAGAAGGAAAAGCATGGTCTTGGTATGAAAGCTTGCCAAATGGTTCATTATATTCTCTTGCTGATTTCCATGATGCATTTTATGAGATGTATAAAGAGTGTCATCCCTCCTTATTGCTGGTCAATGACTATTGTAAACACTCTGTGAGTTTTATTGAATATTTGGAGAATTTTTATGAAGATGATGAATTCATGGATGAAGAAATTTTAGAGGCCCTTCATGACAATACCTTTCATCACCAAGAAAAACACCAAGAAGAAAGGATAGCATCTCTTTTGGATGAAAATGAAACCCAGCAGGAGCTTATGTATGAGAATCATGTTACATCCTCTGAGTTTGAGAAAAATTTGTAGCAGATTTGTCAATCCTTTGATCATCAGGAGTATGAGAATCATTTCAAGCAACAAGAGGAAATATTGGAAAATGCTTGCTATAATCCTAAGGTATAGGAAAAAGTTGATTTTTTATGTCATTGCTTGCTGTAGCTTACATCAAATAATGATCATATTAATGAGAAAGAATACATTATTTGTGGGAATCAATTTGAACAGCAGTTGGATAACATACAAAAGAAATCTTGTGTGGCTAAAAATCAAGTGTCTAAAGTTACAAAATGTTATGAAGATCATCAAACTAATCATGTCTTCTTGGACCCTATAGCTAAATACATGGAAGAGCTTTACTCTCTAGTGTTTCAGTTTCATTTTTATTATGAAGATCAGATACATTTTCAGTGGCATTTCTCATCTCAATATTGTGGTTACTTTGATATAGAGTCCAGTCAAGAGCCTCAAATATCAAATAAGACAACTGATTGGCTTCATTGGAAACTTCATGTTGATTGAGCTAAAATGGAGTTTTCAGCTAATAGGATAGTTAGGAATGTGCAAATAAGCTCAAGGTTGACTGAGCATTTTTTAGTAGGTGCTTCTTGCAGAAATCATCAAGCTTGAGCCTGAGGTGAAGGCCATTAGAGTTTGAAGAAGATGCTTGACAACTCAAAAAAAAATTTCTGTTTTAGTCAAAAAATGGATAGCAGCACTGGAAAGACGGGTTGTTAGTGTACCACACGGGCACACTATCCCAAGTGGAGCCACTGTTATCACCATAATTTTTTTTCCTTAACTCTGAAAGTTTACCTTGTTTCTAGTTATGGTGTTAAATGGGTCATGAGTCATTTCATTCTTAAAGGGGTAAGTGATAGGGTTTGAAGTCTTCAAAGTGTCATTTTTATTTCCAAATAAAGTTTAAAAGTCTCATTTCATGGTTTAAAGGTCCCATCATCCATTTAGAAGTCATGTTTTTAACCTTTGATTTTATTTTTTTTTGCAATAAGCCATGAAACCACACTTTCGTAGTGCAGCGAGTTGAAAAAACCAGTTTTGCGCTACAAAAGCGCTGCTAATTTCGTAGCGCATATCCCAAAAAATGCACTAAGCGCGCTACGAAAGCGCAGATTCATAGGGAAGTCATATCAAATCATAAAATCAATCAGAATCCGTTAGGTTTTTCATCATTAGGAGTCAGTTAGGGGTCATTTCCAAAATGTGTAGCCATTTAAAATCATAATTGCAATCGCAGAGGTCTCATTTATGAAAGGCAGGTTGAAATTTGAAAAGGCTGGATACTTATTCTAGTTTTCATGCAAAACACTTCAACATATCTTTTTCAAGTGTTAGGCTTATGGTCATCTTACACCAAATATTTCCTAATCTATTATCAAGCGAGGCTGACAAGTAAGCTTGACTGTTCTATCAAGTGAGGCTGACTGTTTTGAATTCAAGTGAGGATGATAATCAGATTCTACAAGAAGCAAAAAAAAATTTCTGAATGCAAGAATGATAGAAGAAAAGAAAAATCACAGGTCAGGGCATTGCTTAAGGTCAGAACCTGAAAGCATAGGAGCCCTAGCTAAAGATAAAACAGTGTTAGAGGCTTTCAGGAAGGTAGGGTGTTTGAATTTTTGTGAAAAGTTGCAGGGAGGACACAGTCAGGTAACAAAGGAATTTGCCTTGCATTTTAGTGGTTCAAACACAAAGATTGGAATATTAAATTTGTCAATTACTCCTGAGACCACAGCCTTGGTAACTGAGATTCCTAGAGGGCAAGAAACATGGTTTAAGGGTTTCAAGTTTGACATGGAGGCATGCAGGTTGTTTCTAAAGCCAGAATTCACAGAGATGGATTTAAACAATGCAATTTCTAGGAGCTGCATCAAAGATAGCTATGCAAATCTACTCTTCTATATCTAGATTTATTTTACATGTGAGGGAAGGTATCATAAAGTTTATTCATACCATTTTAAATTTTTGTTTCACTTTACAGGCATGATATCTTTAGACTTGCCATTTTTCCTATATAGAAGCATAGCTAAGATGGCAGACAAGGTTCAAATGAAATCTAAAGGGTGTGAAACTTCTCTATTTCACCATGGTCTAATCAAACTGATGGTCTTAAATGAACTCCAAAATATTAATAGATAATGGTTATCATTTTTATTTTTATGTTGATTTGGAGTAGAAGCTCAAACTACAGGCAGTAACCCTAAGGCAAAAGAAACTCCACCAGCAGAATCCAACAAGCCTATAGTGACAAGGATAAAAAGGTTTGTGAAGTTAAAACCTAGGAAACAGATGAAAGAATAGGTAGGAAAGACATCAGTTGTCATTAAAGAAACTCCTCAATATGCAAAACAAAGGCTAGATGAAATTGAAGAAATTGCACAGAAATAGTCAATTGATAAAAAAGTTCAACAAAGACTGACTAGGAATCAAGTTGCAAAAGCAAAGGGGAAAGAAGTGTTTTCAGGAACAAGTGATAGTCTAGGTTTAAAGGGAAATTTAGATGATATATTGCAAGTCACAGACATGGAAGAAACCCTTTGGTACAAGCTGACTTCATAAGAATTGATGAAGATAAATAGAAAAAGATGAAGTCATCTAAAAAGTTGAAGTTCAACGATGAGGATGCATCATTTGTCTTCAAGGCCAGGAAGCCTATAACCAGACAGTCAAAGAAATTGCAAGAGCTTAATGTTGAGCTAGAGAAAACAGAGGAAACATCTACTGTTCATGAAGAATTTATAGATCTTTCTTCACCTATACCAGAAAAGGCCAAAAATAGAGTATTCTCCACACAAACAGAAAAAATCAGTTATGAAGAGATGGAAGAAAAGTTGAAATCAACCAATCATGAAATTTTCAGAAAGAAGAGATCTAGAAAGAATGCTATTGAAAAAACAAGTTTCAAGAGGATGAAAGCCCTCTGGGAAGGTGATAAGGTTTCTAAACTAGAAATAATTAGCAGTGAAGCACAATATTTGACTTGGAATGTCCCAGCCATAAAAGAAGCAAGATTTGTGAGGGTTATGAATACTTATTTGAGGACCAGCAATAGGAGACTAAGGAGATAGGTTGAAAACTTAGAAATCTAGCTAACAAGATCTCAAGAAAACCTAAATCAATAGTGAAATAGGGTAATGGAACAGTGCAGAAAAATGATTAATTTTAAATCGGTTTTTCATTAAGGTGAAGACCAATTTTGATGACAATCATCTTTCAAGATAAACATTGTAAGGCATGATTCCAATAAAAAAAATTTCGAAGACTATTTTTAAATAATAATTATTCGTAGCTACGAAACCACTGAAGGTGACTTTTTGCACTTTTACATATGAATTTTGGAGATAAGGTTGATGGGTTTTGAGTTTAAATGTTGCTGGTGGAAGCATGGAGATTACAGGTGAAGGTTCAAATTGTAAAACAAGAGAAAAAATGGTTAAAGGAAAGTTTTTACAATTACCTACAAACTGCGCTATGAAAACAGGCTACTTTCGTAGTGCAGACATATTTCATAACCGTCTACACTATTTCGGAGATTTTTCTTTGCACAGGTAGAATATTAAAGGTTTCAAGGCAATTATTGATACATGTGACACATATGAAACTAAGCTATCAATGTTAACAAGTGCTCGAAGATGAAAATGGAAGTTAAGGGCTAAAAAGTAGGAAACTTATCTCCTGATCTTTAGGACAATTTTTGGCATCATCAACAGGATTACCTCAAAGGTGGAAGCATCATCAAAGTTTGAATACATGGGATTGCAGCTGTCAAAGGAAGTATTAAAGTTTATATAAGGTTGTTGCAAGCATATTTAGGAGTTTCACTCCTATTAGAACTAGGACTTTTCAAAGGCAGTAAAGCTATCATTTTGTAATTAATGGCATGTTTAAGATTAGGAAAGGTGTCAAAATAAGTGAATTCGAATTCTCTAATGGAGGATCAAGGAATCCTAGATTGTAAATGCTCTATATAGAGCATGAGGTCGAATTCATAAGGGTTGGACATTTCATTAGCAAAAGAATGTGTTTTGTGTGTCACTATTTTACAGCTTAATACAGAGTTTCTTCTTAGACAACTCAAGATTCATGATTTCTTGTGTGTTATTGTTTTGATGGCATCCTTTCAATTCTTCTATTGCAGTGGTGTTTGATTATGATACTCAGAATTCATCAATGATGCTCTGACTTCCTTCATAATTAAGTTGACTATGTGTTCCACTGTTTTACATGTTTTATTCTATTAACTTGAACTCTAAATGCCTTGATTTCCATGCTAGGTAGACTATGTTGATTTTGCTGAAGATTACCATGACTCCATAATGCCCAATGTATACATGTTTATGTTAGTTTAAACCTACAAGTTGGAAATTTTTTTTTGAACAATCTACTTTTGTAAATTCTTTGGATGGACTAATATATACAGAAGCAAATTAACTTTTCTGGACCTGAGATTCTTACTGTATTTCAATGATTTTATATCCTATCTTTTAAATGTTTCCCTTTCATAGTTGCAATGCTTATTACTCAGAATTCATGGTTAGTCATGCTCTGAATTCCTTTAAGTATTGAACTATGGTCTTATGAGTTTTTTGGGTCCTATCCGTGGATGGTTTTCTTCAATGTTTTAATACTTATTACTCAGAATTCATGGATATTCATGCTCTGACTTCCTTTAAGTGTTAAGCTTCGATGAATCTATTTGAATACTTTCCTTTTCAATATCTTGATGTATCATTACTCAGAATTCATGTATCACATGCTTTGACTTCCTTTGAACCTTGAGTTATTGAGATTTTCCTGAATGTGTCACTCTTTCATTGAAGTATATACAAGCCTCAATTTCTACATGAAGAGTTATTGTTATCTTTATCTCTGTCACTGACTCCATAGCCCAATGGTGGCAAGTCTTCATCTTTCAACTTATAAACATAAAAAATCACAAACCATAGAGTTAGCCATCTATCTATATCATTAACCCTTGAGAGAGTCCTCTCAGGCTGAGGAGTCTAAGCCTCAACCAAGAGATTGGTCTGAAATAGTTACACAAAGTCCACTGATGAGCAACCTATCAAGTCAGATTTTGGGATAAAATTTTGGTGCATCTGCCGTGAGTCTGAAGATTACTCATTCTCGAAACCAAGAAGCTGAAATTCTGAAGGTAGTAGGAGCTCTAGAAATGTTTCGAGGCTGCATCTACCTTGGCGACTCCACACATGAAATAATCAGATTGGAAGGTGACTCCACTGTTTGAAGATCAGTAGCTTGATGAAGTTTCAAGATGAGTTCCATTGCAAGAATAAATTGTATAAATTATATAACTAATGCATTATACATCTGAGATTCTCCTAATCACACACTATTTGACTTCATGCACAATACAAAATCTCTTCTACTATTGATCATTACTTGCGGAAATTAAATCAATTGCATGCACACATTAAAACCATAAAATTCACACATATGAACATAGTAATTTATGGGAAAGCTTAAAGTTGAAAACCCCCAAATATCTGTATATTATATGTCATAGAGATCATGTAACAATCATCATACAAAGCTCCTCACAAGCTCTCAGTACAATCTCCAACTGCTACACACTAATCACGTCTGATCTAGCAAATCCCATGCCCCGATCTCTGCCACCTACTAGCCCGCCTCTACTGCGCAATCCCTACTAAATATGGGCTTTGAATGAGTTCAAATCCACCTGGCTTGCACTGCACGATCCTCATTGGCATCTCCATCAATGTGTGGTGCAAACTCATGCACTAGTATAGTCATAAGTGATAGTCACACTTCTCTTTCACCTACCTCTCCACTAGTCTCCACTGAAACTTTCCATGCACTGTAGTTAACTGATGTATTCTTTAGTTGATTAATGAGTTAATAATTAGTGAATTAATTAATAATTAATTCACACCACTCTCACTAGTGTATCAACTGCCAGACCAGATACAACTAGCTCAATCGTGTCTAACTGAGCGTTAAATCCACATAACTCCATTACACCCGCCTACCAACTCCCCCAACTCCGTCACATGAGTTCTAATTGTCTCCTATGCACAGCTCATTCTTAACCTCTCGTGAATAGTGTGACTCTTCTATCGCCTGTGCCACATCTGTGCACCTAACTGAAGTGCTCCAAGAGAATAAGATAATGTTTATAGTCCAAATATTATTAAGAGCTAATAATATTCGACATATCTATTTTTAGACTAGCAATCTAAAAATAGATTCCACCCAATATGTCTAAAAATAGAAGTTCATCTATTTTTCCAACTTGACCAACCATCCACAAATAGCATCTTGCAACTCATAGAATATGATCGACATGTCTAAAAATAGATTGTGCGCCAAAAATAGCTTGTAGGCCCACTTAGTGAAGGCGACTTCTTTCCACTAAGCTCATCATCTTGTTGCAATCTCAACACTCCCTCTCAACAAGATCCACCTGGCTTGCATTGCACGATCCTCATTGGCATCTCCATCAATGTGTGGTGTAAAATCATGCACTAGTATAGTCATAACTGATAGTCACACTGCTCTTTCACCTACCTCTCCACTGGTCTCCACTGAAACTGTCCATGCACTGTAGTTAACTAATGTATTCTTTAGTTGATTAATGAGTTAATAATTAGCGAATTAATTAATAATTAATTCACACCACTCTCACTAGTGTATCAATCAGTTAGAATAGATACAACTAGCTCAACTGTGTCTAACTGAGTTAAAATGAACACAACTCCATTAACTACTTTTACTAACTCCACCAAACTCTGTCACATGAGTTATAACTAAAGTCTCCATGCAATAGCTCCAGTTAGCCCCCAGGAATAGCGTAATTCCTTCTGTCAGCTCCTGTGCCACATCTGTGCACCTAACTGAAGTGCTCCAAGAGAATAAGATAATGTTTATAGTCCAAATATCATTAAGAGCTAATAATATTCGACATATCTATTTTTAGACTGGCAATCTAAAAATAGATTCCACCCAATATGTCTAAAAATAGAAGACCATCTATTTTTCCAACTTGACCAACCATCCACAAATAGCATCCTGCAACTCATAGAATATGATCAACATGTCTAAAAATAGACATAGTCTAAAAATAGACTGTGCGCTAAAAATACCCTGCAGGCCCACTTAGTGAAGGCGACTTCTTTCCACTAAGCTCATCATCTTGTTGAAATCTCAACACTCCCTCTCAACAAGATAGGGATTATCTGCCACCCCGATCCTGCCTCTATGGTATTCGAATTTTCTCCTGGTGAGCGCCTTTGTCAAGATATCAGCATCCTGATCCTTCGTAGGAATGTAAGAAAGTAACATGATCTTCCACTGCACACAATCTTTGATATGATGATACCGGATGTCAATGTGTTTAGATCTATCACGAAATACTAGATTAACCGAGAGTCTGATGCAACTCTGATTATCACAATATATCACAGTAGGATCTAAGTGTGAACCAAACAACCCAACCAGGATCTTCCTCATCCATATAGCCTTGCATGCAGCCAAACTTGCTGCCATATACTCGGTCTCCGCTGAACTGAGTGCCACGGATCTCTGCTTCCTGCTGTACAAAGAAACTATTGTCGACCCGATACTGAAAATCCTCCAGATGTGCTCTTTCTGTCCGTTGGGCTCCCTACCCAATCTGCATCCGTGAAGCCACACAGCTTCACCTCATCCGATTGTCTGTACCATAGTCCATATCTTGATGTGCCTCTGAGATATCTCAATACATGCTTCCCCGCCTTCCAAAAGATCTTGGTAGGCTTAACCATAGCTTGTGAAAGCTAGTTAACAGCATAGCATATGTCAGGTCGTGTATTGACTAGATACATAAGCGACCCCACCAACTGTCAGTAAATAGTGGGATCCACTACCTCTGCTAATGTAGCATCCTCTTTCCTCCAACCACCAGGAAGAGGAGTGTTGATAGGCTTGTGGCCATGCATGTTGAACTTCTCCAGTATCTCCCGGGCATACTTGCCTTGAGACACAAATAGTCCATCACTGCGCTGCCAAATTTCCAATCCAAAGAAATAATGAAGGAGGCCCAAGTCCTTCATCTCAAACTCTTTTGCAAGATCAACCTTGCATGAGAGTATCAACTGTTCATCACCGGTCAGTATCAAATCATCTACATAAATTACAATGATCAGCGACTTACTCTCAACCGCTATTTGGTTTAGGTTGGGATCCGCTTCACTCTTGGTAAAACCAAGTGCAGTGAAATAACTATTTATCCGTGTGTACCAAGCATGAGGTGCTTGTTTCAACCTATACAACGCTCTTTTGAGCCTGCACACATGCAACTTGCTGCTGAAGATCTCAAAACCTTCGGGCTACTCTATGTACACCTCCTCCTCAATCACTCCATTGAGGAATGTAGTCTTCACATCCATCTGATGAATGTGCCACCCCATCTATGTTGAGAGATCTAAGATGCTCCGTATGGAAGAATACCTTGCAACAGGTGTAAAGGTTTCCTCATAGTCGATCCCTTTAATCTGTGAGAAGCCCCGGGCAACAAATCTTGCCTTGTACTTCTTGACGCTCTCGTTAGCTGCTTGCTTCACTTTGTAGATCCATCTCGAATCATACTCTTCCACCATGGCATCTACCCATGCAGGGTCCTCCACAGCTTCCTCGAAAGAGGATGGTTCTGTCATGATACACTTGCTCATCAGAGCCATGTATCTAGTATATCAGACAAGTGACTGTCTCTATCTGCGCTGTGATGTAGGTGCTCCTACAATCTTCTCTACATCTTGATTCAGTCACTCAGCTTCTGTAGTGCGCTTCTGCCCTATGATGGTTGGCACTACATGAGTGGTTTCTTCCACTCAATGAACCTCCTCTTGTGGTTGATCCACATCCTGAGGCTCATCCTTAGGAACTAATAGCTCCTCATCTGCATGCAAGTGTGGCTCCCTCTCAAGCGAACACTTCATGGCTTTCTCCTCATGAAATTTGATATCCCGTCGCACAACATTCTTCCAACTGTCTGGTAAATACACATGATAGTTGTGGGGTGTATCAGTGTACCCCACAAATATCCTAACCTCTGTAGTTGGCTCCATCTTCTTCTTGACATCCTTCGTCACATGAATGTAAATAGGTGACCCAAAAATCTGTAAATGAGAAATATCAGGCTTCTTACTAGAAAATACCTCCTCGGATGTACTCATGCCAAGCACTCTATGAGGACAACGGTTTTGCACATAAACCACAATATTGCATGCCTTAGCCCACAAGTGTATGGGAAGGCCCTGATCATGCAACATCGCCCATGCAACACCCACGATCATTCTGTTCTTTCACTCCGTGACCCCATTCTGCTGTGGGTTATGAGGCGCTATGAGCTCTCTTTGAATTCCTTCTACGCTGCAAAAGTCCTTGAATTCACCACAGATGAATTCACCACCATTGTCACTCATAAGAGCCTTCACCAGTGCCTTAAACTCAAAAAAATTTGAGTATGTCTCGCTCTTCTTCTACATGAAGAAGATCCAACACTTCTGAGAAAAGTCATCAACAAATATCACATAGTACTAGTGCTTTGCTGTCAAAGCCACTGAGAAAGGTCCACACACGTTTGTGTGAATTCTCTCAAGGATCGTCGTGGCACGAATATCCTTCTTGTGAAAGGTGGCTTTCACAAATTTTCCCAAAGTACATCCCTTGCACTGATCTGACTGCGCAAGTGTACTCTTGGGAAACCCGGTAGAAATTTGTTGCAAAATTTTCAAAGCACCGTGGTGAATTTGGCCCAATCTCCTGTGCCATAGCTCGCCCTCATCCCGGCTCACCACTCCTTCTGCCTTGCCTGCCATTGTTGCACAGCCATCTATCTGCAACTGATAAAGGTTCTTAACTCGAACCCCTATACTATGAGTTTCACCAGTTTCCTTACTACGCAGGAAAGCCTTTCCCTCGCTAAAGACAACATCATATCCCTTGTCTTCTAACATGGCCACCGAGATCAGATTGTTCTTCAATCCTGGAACATGCATGACATCCTTCAATATGAAAGGTTTACCAGACTCCCTCTCAAAGGAAATGGTCCCGATACTAGTTGGACTGTATCTAACATCATCGCCCATCTCGATTTGCACTCCAAGATCCTTCTCATCCAGATCACTGAACAAATATTTGTCTCCGGTCATATGAAAAGACACATCACTATCAAGAAACCACACTGAACCCATCATACTTGAGACCAAGCATGCGATCAGTGAAAAATAAAGCTCAAACTGCAAGGCTAAGGCCTCTCCAGCTACAGATCCAGCAGCCTACTTATTTTTCTTCTTTTGTGGACAATTAGTGGCATAATGTCCGTGTTGGTGACAATGAAAGAACTTCACCTTGGACATGTCCTGCTTCTTGCCTTTTGCACCGGATTGAGAAGTATTTTTCTTTCTCTTCCCCTTCCTTGCTTTGGCAGCCAAAGCGTAATTTTCTTCATCTCCATTCTTTAATGAAGATCCGTCCCTGGTACTCCACCTTATCTCCTCCTACACAAGATCCGACCAAAGTCACTCCCATCTCGACAGTTTCTCCTGATTATTGACAGAGTCCTCATAGGAATTCCAACTCTTCGGAAGCCCAAGGAGAGCCAAACTCACCAATTCCTCTTCATCTATAGTAACCCCCACACTTCCCAGCTCATCCCTACATTGGACAAACTTCGTGAGGTACTTGGGTATACTCTCGCCCTTCTCCATTTTTATTTTCCTGAGCTTATCCTTGAGTGCCAACTTCCTTTGGTTTCTCTTGCTTTGGAACAAGTCTGTCAAATCTTTCCACATCAAAAATGGAGAAGCTTTACCATGAAGGCTGGAAACTATGTGATCCTTCACACCTTCCAACAGAATCCTTTGACATTTTGTTGTCTTCTTTTTCCGTGCGTCAAGTGTGGCAGCATCGCTAGAAGCAGGTTTTGGAATTTCTGCATGTATGAACTCCTTCAACCCATTATTCTCCAGCACCGCCTCCATCATATCCTTCCATGCAATATAATTCGAGCCACCCTCAAGGGCATACTCCAATCACAATCCGTTGAAAGACATCTCAACTTCAACACCAAGAAAACACTACTGCAAATTCGAATTCCACCAGCACAAAACTCAACAGCTTCAATGCTTTGCAATTGATCCAATGATCAATATCGCTCTGATACCATGTAGAAATTATATAACTAATGCGTTATACATCCAATATTCTCCTGATCACACACTATTTGACTTCATGCACAATACATAATCTCTTCTACTATTGATCATTACTTGCGGAAATTAAATCAATTGCATGCACACATTAAAACCATAAAAATTCACGCATATGAACACAGTAATTTATGGGAAAGCTTAAAGCTAAAAACCCCCAACTATCTGTATATTATATGTCATAGAGATCATTTAACAATCATCATACAAAGCTCCTCACAAGCTCTCAGTACAATCTCCAATTGGTACACACTAACCAGGTCCGATCTAGAAAATCCCATGCATCAATCTCTGCCACCTGCTAGCCTGCCTCTACTACACAATCCCTGCTGAATATGGGCTCTGAATGAGTTCAAATCCACCTGGCTTGCACTACGCAATCCTCATTGGCATCTCCATCAATGTGTGGTACAAACTCATGCACCAGTATAGTCACAACTCATAGTCACACTGCTCTTTCACCTACCTCTCCACTGGTCTCCACTGAAACTGTCCATGCACTGTAGTAAAATGATGTATTCTTCAGTTGATTAATGAGTTGATAATTAGTGAATTAATTAATAATTAATTCACACCACTCTCACTAGTGTATCAATCAGTTAGACTAGATACAACTAGCTCAACTATGTCTAACTGAGTTAAACTGAACACAACTCCACCAACTACTTCTACTAACTCCACCAAACTCTGTCACATGAGTTCTAACTGAAGTCTCCATGCAATAGCTCCACTTAACCCTCAAGAATAGCATAATTCCTTTTGTCAGCTCCTGTGCCACATCTGTGCACTTAACTGAAGTGCTCCAAGAGAATAAGATAATGTTTATAGTCCAAATATTATTAAGAGCTAATAATATTAGACATATCTAATTTTAGACTGGCAATCTAAAAATAGATTCCGCCGAATATGTCTAAAAATAGAATTCCATCTATTTTTCCAACTTGACCAGCCATCCACAAATAGCATCCTGCAACTCATAGAATATGATCGACATGTCTAAAAATAGACATAGTCTAAAAATAGACTGTGCGCCAAAAATAGCCTGCGGGCCCACTTAGTGAAGGCGACTTCTTTCCACTAAGCTCATCATCTTGTTGCAATCTCAACATAAATGCCAGGTATGCCCCTATGAGTCGGTGTCATATCCCTGGTTTTCCAAATCCTATGTCAAAGGTTGAATGGTTAGATGATCTTCCAATATTTAAAAATGAAAAGAAAGACAATGCTGCTCTTCATTTGGTTAGATTCAATATGCATGTACAGAGTCTTAAGGTTCAGTTCCCTGAAGATTGTCTCATGAAGATGTTTATGGCCACTTTAGAAGGAAAAACATGGTCTTGGTATGAAAGCTTTCCAAATGGTTCATCATATTCTCTTGTTGATTTCCATGATGCATTTTATGAGATGTATAAAGAGTGTCATCCCTCCTTATTGCTGGTCAAATGCTGTTGTAAACACTCTGTGAATTTTATTGAATATTTGGAGAATTGTTATGAAGATGATGAGTTCATGGATGAAGAAATTTTAGAGGCCCTTCATGACAATACCTTTCATCACCAAGAAGAACACCAATAAGAAAGGATAGCATCTCTTTTGGACGAAAATGAAACCTAGAAGGAGCTTATTTATGAAAATCAAGTTACATCCTCTGAGTTTGAGGAAAATTTGTAGTAGATTTGTCAATCCTTTGATCATCACGAGTATGAGAATCATTTCAAACAACAAGAGCAAATATTGGAAAATGCTTGCTATAATCCTAAGGTATAGGAAAAATTTGATTTTTTATGTCATTCCTTGCAGCAGCTTACATCAAATAATGATCATATTAATGAGCAAGAATACATATTTGTTGGAATCAATATGAAAAGAAGTTGGATAGCATACAAAAGAAATCTTGTGTGGCTGAAAATCAAGTGTCTGAAGTTACAAAATGTTATGAAGATCATCAAACTGATCATGTCTTCTTGGACCCTATAGCTGAATACATGGAAGAGCTTTACTCTCTAGTGTTTCAGTTTCATTTTTATTATGAAGATCAGATACATTTTCAGTGGCATTGGTCATCTCAATATCATGGTTAATTTGATAAAGAGTGCAGTCAAGAGCCTCAAATATCAGATAAGAAAAATGATTGGCTTCATTGGAAATTTCATGTTGATTGAGCTAAAATGGAGTTTGCAGCTAATAGGATAGTTAGGAATGTGCAAATAAGCTCAAGGTTGACTGAGCATTTTTTAGTAGGTGCTTCTTGCAGAAATCATCAAGCTTGAGCTTGAGGTGAAGGCCATTAGAGTTTGAAGAAGATGCTTGTCAACTCAAAAAAGCTTTTCTGTTTTAGTCAAAAAATGGATAGCAGCACTGGAACTACGGGTTGTTAGTGTACCACAGGGGCACACTATCCCAAGTGGAGCCACTGTTATCACCATAATTTTTTTTTTCCTAAACTCTGAAAGTTTACCTTGTTTCTAGTTATGGTGTTAAATGGGTCTTGAGTCATTTCATCCTTAAAGGGGTAAGTGATAGGGTTTGAAGTCTTCAAAGTGTCATTTCATTTCCAAATAAATTTTAAAAGTCTCATTTCATGGTTTAAAGGTCCCATCATCCATTTAGAAGTCATGTTTTTAACCTTTGAAAAAGTTTTTTTGCAATAAGACATGAAACTGCACTTTCGTAGCGTAGCCAGTTGAAAAAACCAGTTTTGTGATACGAAAGCACTGCTACTTTCATAGAGCATATCCTCGAAAATGCACTAAGTGCGTTACGAAAGCGCGAATTCATAGGGAAGTCATATCAAATCATAAAATCAGTCAGAAACCATTAGGTTTTTCATCATTAGGAGTTATTTAGGGGTCATTTCCAAAATGTGTAGCCATTCAAAATCATCATTGAAATTGTAGAGGTATCATTTAGGAAAGGCAAGTTCAAATTTGAAAAGGTTGGTTACTTATTCCAGTTTTCATGCAAAACACTTCAACATATCTTTTTCAAGTGTTAAGCTTATTGTCATCTTACACCAAAGCTTTCCTCATCTATTATCAAGCGAGGCTGAAAAGTAAGGCTGACTGTTCTATCAAGTGAGGCTGACTGTTTTGAATTCAAGCAAGGCTGATAATCAGATTCTACAAGAAGCAGACAAAAATTTCTGAATGCAAGAATGACAGAAGAAAAGAAAAATCACAGGTCAGGGCATTGCTTAAGGTCAGAACCTGAAATCATAGGAGCCCTAGCTAAAGACAAAACAATGTTAGAGGCTTTCAGGAAGGTAGGGTGTTTGAATTTTTGTGAAAAGTTGCAGGGTAAACACAGTCATGTAACAAAGGAATTTGCCTTGCATTTTAGTGGTTCAAACACAAAGATTGGAATATTAAATTTGTCAATTACTCCTGAGACCATAGCCTTGGTAACTAAGATTCCTAGAGGGAAAGAAACATGGTTTAAGGGTTTCAAATTTGACATGGAGGCATGCAAGGTGTTTCTAAAGCCAGAATTCACAGAGATGGATTTAAACAATGCAATTCCCAGGAGCTACATCAAAGATAGCTATGAAAATCTACTCTTCTACATCCATAGGTATTTTAAATGTGAGGGCAAGTATCATAAAGCTTATTCATACCATTTTAAACTTCTGTTACACTTTACAGGCATGATATTCTTAGACTTTCCACTTTTCCTATGTAGAAGCATAGCTAAGATGGTAGACAAGGTTCAAATGAAATCTCAAGGGTGTGAAACTTCTCTATTTCACCATGGTCTAATCAAATTAATGGTCTTAAATTAACTCCAAAAGATTAACAGAGAATGGATATCATTTTTATTTTTATGTGGATTTGGAGTAGAAGCTCAAACTATAAATAGTAACCCTAAGGTAAAAGAAACTCCACCAGCAGAATCCAGCAAGCCTGTAGTGACAAGGACAAAAAGGTCTATGAAGTTAAAACCTAGGAAACAGGTGAAAGAACAGGTAGGAAAGACATCAATTGTCATTAAAGAAACTCCTCAATCTGCAAAACAAAGGTTAGATGAAATTGAATAAATTGCATAGAAACAGTCAGCTGATTAACAACATCAATAGAGACTAGCTAGGAATCAAGTTGCAAAAGCAAAGGGGAAAGCAGTGTTTTCAGGAACATGTGACAGTCCAGGTTTAAAGGGAAATTTAGATGATATATTGCAAGCCATAGACATAGAAGAAACCCATTTGGTACAAGATGACTTCATAAGAATTGATGAAGATAAACAGAAAAAGATGAAGTCATCTAAAAAGTTGAAGTTCAATGATGAGGATGCAGCATTTGTCTTCAAGGCTAGGAAGCCTGTAACCAGACAGTCAAATAAATTGCAAGAGCTTAATGCTGAGCTAGAGAAAACAGAGGAAACATCTACTGTTCTTGAAGAATTTATAGATCTTTCTTCACCTATACTAGAAAAGGCCAAAAACAAAGTATTCTCCACACAAACAGAAAAAATCAGTTATGAAGAGATGGAAGAAAAGTTGAAATCAGCCAATCATGAAATTTTCAGATTAAAGAAGAGAGCTAGAAAGCATGCTATTGAAAAAACAAGTTTCAAGAGGATGAAAGCCCTCTGGGAATGTGATAAGGTTTCTAAACCAGAAATAATTAGCAGTGAAGCACAATATTTCAATTGGATTGTATCAGCCATAAAAGAAGCAAGATGTGTGATGGTTATGAATACTCATTTGAGGACTAGCAATAGGAGACTAAGGAGACAGGTTGATGACTTAGAAATCTAGCTAACAAGATCTCAAGAAAGGCTATAGCAACAGTGAAACAAGGTAATGGAACAGTGCAGAAAAATGATAAATTTTAAATCGGTTTTTCATTAAGGTGAAGACAAATTTTGATGACAATCATCTTTTTGAGGTTAAATTACTATGTTTTTTGATAAAAATATTAGACCTTGTGAAGTGTGAATATCATCGACTTAAAAATTTCTGAAGACTATTTTGAAATAAGCCTACACAATAGTTTCGTAGCATGCTACGAAACTGCTGAAGATGACTTTTTACACTTTTACATATGAATTTTGGAGATAAGTTTGATGGGTTTTGAGTTTAAATGTTACTGGTGAAAGCATGGATATTACAAGTGAAGGTTCAAATTGTAAAATAAGAGAAAAAATGGTTAAAGGAAAGTTTTTACAATTACCGACAAACTGCGCTACGAAAATAGGCTACTTTCGTAGCGCAAACATATTTCATAACCTTCTACACTATTTTGGAGATTTTTCTTTGCACAGATAGAATATTAAAGGTTTCAAGGAAATTATTGACACATGTGACACATATGAAACTATGCTATCAATGTTAACAAGTGCTTGAAGATGAAAATGGAAGTTAAGGGCTAAAAAGTAGGAAACCTGTCTCCTGATTTCTAAGACAGTTTTTAGCATCATCAACAGGATTACCTCAAAGGTGGAAGCATCATCAAAGTTAGAATACATGGGATTACAGTTGTCAAAGGAAGTATTAAAGTTTAGTTAAGGTTGTTGCAAGCATATTTAGGAGTTTCACTCCTATTAGAACTAGGACTTTTCAAAGGCAGTAAAGCTGTCACTTTGTAATTAATGGCATGTTTAAGATTAGGAAAGGCGTCAAAATAATTGAATTCAAATTCTCTAATGGAGGATCAAGGAATCCTAGATTGTAAATGATTTATATAGATCATGAGGTCATATTCATAAGTGTTGGAAATTTCATTAGAAAGAGACTATGTTTTGTGTGTCACTGTTTTACAGCTTAATACAGAGTTTCTTCTTAGACAACTCAAGATTCATGAGGAGTTCTTGTGTGTTATTGTTTTTATGGCATCCTTTCAATTCTTCTATTGCAGTGGTGTTTGATTATGATACTCAGAATTCATCAATGATGCTCTGACTTCCTTCATAATTGAGCTGACTGTGTGTTTCACTATTTTGCATGTTTTATTCCATTAACTTGAACTCTAAATGCCTTGACTTCCATGCTAGGTAGACTGTGTTGATTTTGTTGAATATTACCATGAATCATAATGCCCAATGTATACATGTTGATGTTAGTTTCAACCTACAGGTTGGAAAATGTTTTATGAATAGTCTACTTTTGTAAATGGTTTGGATGGACTGATACATACGAAGCAAATTAACTTTTTTAGGACCTGAGATTCTTACTATATTTCAATGAGTTTATATCCTATCTTTGAAATGTTTCCCTTTCATGGTTGCAATGCTTATTACTTAGAATTCATGGTTAGTCATGCTCTGACTTCCTTAAAGTAATGAACTATGGTCTTATGAGTTTTTTGGGTCCTATCCGTGGATGGTTTTCTTCAATGTTTTAATACTTATTACTTAAAATTCATGGTTATTCATGCTCTGACTTCCTTTAAGTGTCAAGCTTTGATGAATCTCTTTTAATAATTTCCTTGTCAATACCTTGATGTATCATTACTCAGAATTCATGTATCACATGCTCTGACTTCCTTTGAACCTTGAGTTATTGAGATTTTCCTGAATGTGTCACTCTTTCATTGAAGTATATACAAGCCTTAGTTTCTACATGAAGAGTTATTGTTATATTTATCTTTGTCACTGACTCCATATCCCAATGGTAGAAAGTCTTCACATTTAAACTTGTAAACATACAAAATCACAAACCATAGAGTTAGCCATCTATATATATCATTATTCCATATCATTAACCCTTGAGAGAGCCCTCTCAGGTTGAGGAGGGTAAGCCTTAGCCAAAATATTTGTCTGAAACAGTTACACAAATTCCATTGATGAGCAACCTATCAGGTTAGATTTTGTGATAAAAGAGTGTGCGGGGAATGATATTTTCTCCTTCATGGACAATTTCTATAGATATAATCAAATTACTATTGGTCCTGAAGATCAGCATAAGACTCCATTTATTTGTCCCTGGGGTACCTTTGGTTACTAGAAAATGCCTTTTGGCCTAAAAAATGCTGGAGCTACTTTTCAGCGGGCCATGTCTTATGCCTTCCATGACATCAAACATATTATCAGGGCATATTTGGATGATTTAGCTGCTCATTTTCGTAAGAGAATGGATCATCCTTCTCACCTCCGTCAATTTTTTGAATGATGTCGACATTATAAAATTTGGTTGAATCCGAACAACTGTTATTTTGCTGTCACATCGGGTCGGTTGTTGGGATTCATAGTATCTACAAAAGGGATTCAGGTAGATCCCTTCAAGGTTGAGGCAATACTTCAGTTGCCTCCCTCATCTTCAATTCGTCAACTTCAAAGTCTGCAAGGAAAAGCTAATTTTTTGCGGAGATTTATTGTAAATTATGGTGATATTACAAAAGGATTTATGAGGCTATTAAAGAAAGGAGTTCCATTTCTTTGGGATGAATTTTATCAACGCTCATTCGATGCTTTGAAAAAAGAATTGACCTCTACTCCTGTATTGAGTCCATCCGATTACAGCAGGGATTTCCTCTTGTATCTTGCAGCAGCAGAATCTACCATAGGTATGGTTCTGGTTCAGGAGGACGATGCTACTTTCGAGCATGTTATATACCACCTCAGTCGAGGCTTGGTAGGACCTAAACTCCGGTATTCTCCAATAGAGAAGCTTTCCTTAGAAGCAGTGCATGTTGTTCAGCGGCTCAGGCATTACATTTTTCT
The DNA here is from genome assembly GCA_034641835.2 of Pinus albicaulis. Classification (NCBI taxonomy): domain Eukaryota; kingdom Viridiplantae; phylum Streptophyta; class Pinopsida; order Pinales; family Pinaceae; genus Pinus; species Pinus albicaulis. The sequence goes on from JAXQQM020080090.1 coordinate 89,712, forward strand.
AGGCAAAACTTATGTTTTGGCAGTAATCAATCGATTTTATTTTGTTCTCAGTAGGCGAGTGATTGGGGGAAAATAAAATTGATGGATTGTGATTTTGCAGGAATTTGATCTTGATTTTATGTCTGCCAAGTCCAAGAAATCATTAGTTTTTGCGGAATTGATTTCTGAGCTGCCCTATGGCGAAGAGATTGTTTATGATGAATCATTTCCTGATGAACATCCTTTTCTCATTTCTTCATAGGATCCATGGTATGTAGATCTCATAGTTTATCTCCAGACTACGAATTTTCCCTCAACTTTTTCGAAATATGAGCATCGAAAGTTAAGTCACTTAGCCAAAATTTATTTGATTATTGGTGACACTTTGTATCGTCGCGGGGTCGATTTGATCCTTAGGCACTGCTTAACTCTCAAAGAAGCTGAGGTTGTGCTGAATTATTTCTACAATGGAGCTTGTGGCAGTCAGTTATCTGGGCTTGCTATAGCCCAAAAGATCTTACATGCAGGATACTTATGGCCTTCGAATTTCAAAGATTGTATGGAATCGGTCAAGAAGTGTCATCTGTGTCTAGTTTATCCTCGAAATATGCGTGCTCATCCATCTCTGCTCCTTCCTGTCGTTATTGTCAGACCCTTTACAAAGTGGGTATTGATTTTACTACTTGTAACCCACCTTCAGCTAAAGGTTACAAGTATATTATCGTAGCTGTAGACTACCTCACCAAGTGGGTTGAAGCTATGCATACTTTTGGGAATGACAGTGAGACAACAGTTCTTTTCCTATTCAATTAAGTCATTTATCACTTTGGTATTCCCATAGAGATTGTCACTGATCATGGTAGTCACTTCCAGAACAACATGATGGCTAAATTGGCTATGAAATTAGGTTTCCGATAGGAGCACTCGTCTCCTTATTATCCTCAAGCCAATGGGAAAGTCGAAGTTGTGAACAAATCCTTGAAGACAATTCTTCAACGGACGATTGATAAAGCTAGATCCAATTGGCATATTATGTTGTATCCTGCACTTTTGGCATACTGGATGTTAGTCAAAACTGCAACTAATTTTACTCCGTTTCAACTGGCTTATGGGTTGGAATCTATATTTACGATTGAGTGTGAAATTCCCTCTCTTAAGCTAGATGTTGAGCTTCTTCTGGACACTTCTAGTCTCAAAGAATGCCTTCTTCATCTAGAACATCTTAATGAGCAGGGTCGAGATGCAGCTACGATGAATAAGGCACATAAGAAATGGGTAAAAGTCTAGTACGATAAGGCGGTCAAACCTAGGGTATTCTCTGACAGTGACCTTGTCTTGGTTTATGCCCAAGAGAAGGATGCCTTGGGGGAAGGGAAGTTTAAATCCATGTGGTATGGCCTCTTCATCGTTAAAAAGGTTCTGAAGAAAGGTGCTTATGCCTTGATTGACTTTGACGAGAATGAGTTGGCTGAGCCCAAAAATGGGCTCTATTTGAAAAAGTATTATGCGTAGGCTTTGGCCTGGCATCTTGCTTTGTTATATATATATATATATATATATATATATATATATATATATATATATATATATTTGTACATATGTGGGTTTTCGATTTGGTGATGTGATTTTGATGAATTTGATCTGCTTTGGCAGGTGTTATTGGATGTCATGAGTCATTTTGGTTTCACCGATGGTGCTAGTCGACATACCCGGAACTTAGCTTCCGTGGCTTGGGTACTCCATTATCCATCTGGTCAGTTGTTAGTGTCAATATGTGTCTGCATTGGTCCTGCTTCAAACAACGTAGCAGAATATACTGCAGTGATTAATCTACTCTCAGAGAAAATATCCTTGGGTGTTGATTCGTTAGTAGTTTTCTTGGATTCACAGCTGGTGGTTTCGTAGTTGAAAAACACATATCGGATCCAAGACCCATTTTTACAACGATTGTTTTTTAGGGTATGTTTGTTACAAAGATCATTTCAATTTATAACATTCATTCATATTGCTCGAGCTGACAATTGGATGGCATACTTATTGGCTAATCAAGCAATTATTGGCATATTCATCATTCAATACTTTAAACAATATATCAAATACATCATACATTTTTCATACATTTGAGTCATCACATCATATAAATCATTGTATATATATATAGTTAAAGTGTTCAAAAATATACAAAATCTGCACCACCATGTCTTGCAAAATTATGGCTTATGCCCCCGATCATGTCTATCATAAAAAAATATTACAGTCATCCGATCATATCTATAAATCTATTCCTAAGGTCCCTGCCCAACATTCATGTTCCTATAGAACACGATAGCAGTCGCTACTCGGCGAAATAACCGCACCCAGTCTCATGGCACTCCGAATACCCATTTCTAGATAGCCTCTAGTAGGTCCTCTATCGTAGCCATAGGCACTTGGCGAGTCAAACTCTCCAAGTTCCTCTGGACGACATGGAGTGTTCTGCCAGGGACTTCTGCATCTGCCTCACCTCTGCAGCGCTTATGCCTTGGGTATCGATTAGGCCTAACTGGCCCCATGTCTACATCATGATCATCATAATTTTGTAAGTCATTTTAGTCCAATCAAAAACATTTTTTTTTTCATTATCATACTTTGAAAAAATCATTAAAAAAATCATATAATCAAAAATAAAAATTGCAATCTCACTGATTGCACCCCATGCTGCACTAGGTGGTAGGACTATATCTAGATCAACACGAAAGTCCATCCCAGCATAGGGATAATATTCCACTGCGATGACTTTTTCCTCCCACCATTGGAAGAACTCATCATCCCAAGGTATTTTTCAGGTACATGTTGCTGAATTCAAGATTTTTCTAGTTTTACTTCGGATCCATGACTGCTGACCTGTCATGGAAGGTATCTGATTTTGAATTGGCATATAGGTTAGGGAATCCACTTTCTATTGCATTTTGCATTCTAGCCTCCATTCTAATCACTTACCATAGGTTCGATCCCATCATGTCATGAGTACTTAACCCATTTCACTCGTCGATTCTTTAATCATGACTTGGTGGTAGAACCTTCCTTTACATGGGCTTCCTAGTTAGTTCCTCGCTAGCATTTGTCACCCATGCTGTTGTTCTTGTAGGCTCAGGAGTCCTCTTTCATCTCGCCATGTCTTATGCGTTGAAGCTTCATTCTTGTTCTTCTTCACTATCATTTTCTTGCCATTACCCTAGAGGCTCCCCTATCTTGTCGGGTTGTATTACTGCATTGCACATTAACTACTTGTTTATCCTAACCTTTAGCCGGCTTCATTTGGACATAATGTTTAAGCCATATTTTGACCATGTCTTTCTATACAACTTAACCATGCAATCACTTAGCTTTTGTAACTTGACACCTTTACACATGGATGGAACATTCCTCTGAGTGTCACTTACCAGTTTTTGCCACCTTGCATTGAGCATAGGATTGTTCCTATCCCAGGAACTAGAGCATCTATTTTACGACACTTGTTCTATCCATTGTATCATAGAATTATTTTATTCTTTTTCAGGATTTGAATATGAAAAAGACAAAAAAATCAAATATTTTGAAAAAGAGCGGGAACGGGATATTTCTTTCATACTTGATGGCAGCTATAGTGTTAGTTTTGTCGCCCTTGAACAAAGCACAAAAAATCTAAGTCTTTTCTCCATTTGGGATGGTTTTAGTTTTTGACTTAGGAGAATCCATAACCTTGTTTCATGAGTCAGTACTCCCCCGGTTGGTTACCTCTTCCAATCATATGGAGGGTTTTTTTATGCCTCCTACATGACAAACTTATACAAAGTTGTCATTTTATGCCATAGTCAAACACGAGTCATGATTTTGTTCAAGGGAAGTTAACCTAAGTCGGCATTTCTGCGGTGTCTCTTGACTCATTCTTCAGTCAACCTTCCCTGTCATGTCAGTATCTTATTCTATCGGTGGATATCTCACCTCTTTGGCAACTTTCATTATTGGTTGGTTCAGAGGGTTTCTACCATGCACTAGCTTCATCTTGTGCATGCTAGAAACGTACTTCAAGTTGGTTACTTCACTTTACTTCAACTGTTTCCTTCCAAATTTTGGCCTGTGGATTACACTCGCACTGGACTAATTTGGGATGCCTTAATGCCTTCCTTCCAGCAGATCTTTTCCCATCAACTCCGAATTATTGCTCTGGGAATAAGGTCTAGAGTCTCTGTCAGTACCTTTGGGTTTGCAGTCATAAGTGGCAAACTCTTTGCTGTTGAGAGTGAGGATACATCATTGCCTCTTGATTGATAGATTATTTCAAGTGTTCCACTTCAACTCATTCATTCGCACTTGCTAGATTGTACTAGGGCACCTTGAAACTCATTATCATTATCGGTGGGTTGTCTCGCGTTTGTTAATGGTATACATCAATGACCAATAATCAATTGATTTCTCACATGGTCGACTTCAACTCATTTATTCCCATTGTGTATAATTGTTCCATAGTGATTGGTGAAGACCTCGGGTTTGCGTCAGCATGTTATGGTTCACTTTGACAGCTCCTTCATTTTTCTACCAATGACACCATCCACCCTTATATGTTGCAGTTTCATCATAGCAGCATCTTATATGTTGGCTCCCGAGTTGCATGTTGTACCATTTGTTCCACCACTTATGATTTGGTACTTGGAGATTCAGTTGTGACTTTTGTGATCAGATATCTGTTGCAGCATCGTTGATCAATATTCTAAATGTGATACTTAGACTTGATTTGACTTGTACTTCCAGGCAGTGATTAGATGATTCACTATGTACTTTACATTTCAGCTATACTTGTAAACATATTGAATTCACTCTATACTTCATATGCAAACATGATTTTCTTTCATTGAGCATGGGTATGCCTGCCTCAGACATGAGCTATCTTTTTGATCTTTGTCACTGGTTTTTTGGCAGGATAAATCTGGTGAAGTCCTCTCTAGTCCTTGCAAGGTTCTTTCTCTACACATAATACATTTTAGCCATCATGTACCACTTCTGACCTCATATATTAGGGGGCATCTGTTATAGCATCATTTATCACTAGCTCATACTCGATGATTTATTCTTTGGCCTTGGGCACCCGTTCCGCTCAGACTTGGACATTTTCTCAAAAAACAGTATCTTAAAACCCATACGTGAATTTGCCTAGACATTTCCATGTATACACGCGAGTCCATTTATAGAGAATTGTGTATGCCATTTTAATCATTAAAAAATATCTATTTTCCCTATTTTTAGGCGAGGTTTACGGTTGTTCCAGTAACTTAACCACCCCAGCTCATGGCCTAACTATTCCCAACTGTAAAAAACTAATTTGAGGGAGTATAAAATCCCCTTAAGGGAATGGCCTAAGAGGGGAAGAGAGAGAGAAATATAGATATTATACGTTGTTGGAGCCCTATCCAAGTCTGATATATTCCTGTGCCTCCTGCACTTCCTAGATATATTCAAGAAACCCTTGTTTCCTTGAGATGTTCATCATCCTATATGACATCCATTGTGCACTCATCTTGGAAGAAATATTGAGAGGCTAGCGCTGGGGGGATTCAGAGGATGGTATGCTCAAAGGTCGTGGCAGATTCCAGGTGATCTCTTCATGTTTACGTACTGTACATGTCATTAATAATAGAAGAAGCCATCTTGTTCTTGATGTTTACATGTCAATTATCTTTTATGCATGTGTAATGTTCATTAATTGAACATTTAATATTATTTTTACGTTGTTATACATGATTTCCACTAACATCTAGAACATATACATGCTATACAACTAGGATTTTGTGTTCATTCTTTGCTGGTTTACAGATTTTGGAGCACAAAGTGTTGTAGGGGGTTTGCACCCTACGGGACCTACTTCAATCAAGGGATATCCAGGCAAGTTTTGCAACCTGTAGTTTCTAGTTATTAGCATAAAAGTTGGTTTAGTGAGTCCTTCTTATGATGGCATGCCCCTTATCTGTGAAGGTTATCAACCCAAGACCTTTAGGGTATCATTTTCTGAAACAAGAACACATCCTAAAATTGTTGTAAAACCGAGTACCTCTTGAATACCTCAGCATCCTTGACATCCTTACCTTTACTACTAGAAATATGCATTGCAAATAATACAAACCCCTTCCCGCAACTACGCTTTTCTTGCATAGTTGTAACCATTCTAACTAATATTTCCTTCTTATTACCCTACAAGATTCTATGTTCTCCATTATCAAACACATATTCAATAGAATTTTCATAACAATCCACCTTAGTCTTGTGAAGATACAACCAATCCATACCCAACATACTATATGATCCCCAAAAAATCACATATAGATGTGTTGTTGTAGACATACCATTCAAATCAAATGAAAAATTCCTTGACCAATGATCAACTCTTTTCTTAATACCTATAGCTGACTTCACTAACCAAGAATCTGCATGCACCTATTTATTCAAATCACACTTTTCCACTAGGTTAGGATTAACTGAACTCTAATTAGATACAGGATCAATGAAAATAGAAAAAACTTGATCAAAAATATTACCATCCATCTCTATAATAGATGTATAATGATCTGCCTGCCTATTATCCAATGTTGCATAAATCCAAGGAATAATTTTTCCAACATCCCCATTGTCTCCGCCTCTTGAGAACTGTAAATTTTTGGTCTTCTAACCTAATTTTATGGATATTCTCTCCTTCGATGATCCTTTCCACAAGTCCAACATTGTAAAGGCTTCATTCCATCACCCTTGTTCTGCTCCTCAACCTGAAATCCATGTCCTCTATCAACTATATTGAACTTATTATGCAGAACTGCATTCTCTTTGTTACCTGTGTCTTGTAGTCTTCCTCACTTCTTATCCAATTTTCCTTTAGTCTTGTTATTACCATTCCAATCCTGTTTAGATTCATACATGTTATTTGATTGCCCATAACAATGTTTCAACTTTGTGATGGCTTCCTCTAATGATATAGGTTCATCGAAATCCATCATGTCTTTGAATGCTACCGAAAACCCACTGATGAATCTTTGAATATTTTTTTTCTCCTCCAAATAAGGCACATATCTCAGCAGCTCTAAGAATCTGCTAGTATACTCTTCATCAGTCATAAATCTTGTCTTCAAATCATAGAATTCCTTTGCCATGTTGTCATAGTATCTCTCAGATAGATACTTCTTCCTGAAAAGTCTTTCAAACTCACTCCAAGTAAAATCATCTTCCTGAATTCCAATGAAATTCTTAACATCTTCCCACCATATTTCTTCTGTGATTTTACGACTTATGGTATCTATCATGGCTTTCATGTTCTATGAGCAATCATGCAATTTGAAGAATTTATTCATCCCAAGAAACCAAGCTTCTGCATCTGACAACTTATTAATTTCTCCATCAAATGTAGGTGGTTTCGATTTCTTAAACTCTTCTAGAAAATAATGCTTCTCACTTATCCTATATGGATGGTGACAGTAATGAACATACTTTCTCCCTGAACCAAAACTAGGATAGAACCCATGATCATTTTCCCTTCAGTCAGGTGCATCTAGAATTTTTTCATCTATGACTGTATCCTCTCTATCCAACTTGTGTCCTGATCGAAACCTGCTTCCATATGCACCATTTATCATTTCATTCTACCCATGACTGATCCTAAGTGGTTCTTGTCTCTGCAAATATGATAAACTCTAAAGAATCACTACATTAATCTACGCATGTTTCTCTTGTGCCCTAGAAAGTATTTCTTGTGACTGAATGATTCTATCATTATTTTCTTTGCAACTTCTTATCTCTACCTTCAAAATTTTCAATGTATATAATATGTGAGGGGAGTACTCATCACCATGCTACTCATATGATTTATAGGGAGAGTCATGTGAATTTTATTCCACCATTTTTCTAGTCATCTTGACCTTCTTCTTGTAAACATACTATGTTAGATAAACCAAATATAAACATAATCAAATGTACCTTAGTGAAGTTCAGGAGAGGTTATCTCGTCTACAAGATAAATCCAGATTAACATAACATATGTATATATATATGTATAATGAAATCAACATGCCCATCGTCCCAATAGAAACATCATAAACTTCTACATGATGAAACAACTAAAAAATGGTCATCACCATGCATACATAACAAGCACATATAAAACCCACATGCATTCATGAAAAACATATTCCACACATGCAGTCTGAAGGCTGGCATAGCTAAGACCGATGCTTGGCACGTTTCCTCTTTAATATGTTCAAAGGCCTTACCTGCTTTTGTAGTCCAACAAAATGCATCTTTCTTCAGTAATGATGTTAGAGGTGCCGATATTCTCCCATAATTCTTAACAAACTTGCAATAATACGATGTTAACCCCAGAAATCCTCGAATATGCTTTATGGTTGTCGGTATTGTCCATTCCTTAATGGATTTAATTTTTTTATGGTCTACCTTAACACCTTCATGAGATACAATATGACCCAAATATTCCATCCCCTATTCTCCAAAGAAAAATTTGGAGGTTTTTGCATATAATGTTTCTCCTCCAATAGTTTTAGCACCCTGTCAACATGTTGAACATGACCCTTCCAAGACTTGTTGTAGATTACTATATCATCAAAAAATACTCAAACACATTTTCTAAGGAAGAGTTTCAAAATGGAATTCATCAAACCTTGAAATGTGGAAGGTGGATTAGTAAGGCCAAAAGGAATGACCAAAAATTCATAATGGCCCTCATGAGTTCTGAATGATTTTTTTGGAATGTCTTCAGTATTCATTCTAATTTGATGATATCCATAATGAAGATTGTAGTATTCAAAAATGGAATAAGGCATTGATACACAAACATAATATTTGTAACAGAGGTAATGTACATGCAAGTTTATGATCAACATAGATATAGATAGAATAATTGAGCCATTTTATTATATAGGAGAAGATTCAGTTACAATAGTGTACAAAATATGAGGAAATATAGACAAAGAGATGGCCTAGAATGGCCCTGAAAACATGCCACAATAGGCTTTGCGTAATTGGAGAGCTGCTGGAAGCAAATACTGCGATGTCCCTTCAGCAGATAATGAATATATGACTGTAGGTTGAAAAGGAAAATGCAGGTCTATGGAAATTTGGAGCTCTGATGATGCCAATATTCTAGATCTGGGCTCTATGATGGATTCCCAAGATAACCCAGAAAGGATTTTCTAGATCTACAACTTTGGAAATCACCCTCCCAAAGTTTGATACTTTGAATGTTTGGTTATGTAGATCTGACAAATTTATGGCTGAAATATGTCACAATATTATATCTAAGCTTGAAGGGATGATCCCTTCACTAGATCCTCTGAATAATGTTGCGGCTACTGCTACACAACTGCTCATGAAAACTACGCTATAAAGGAATGAGACTCTCTAGCCTGCTACTAAGATATGCAATATAGCTCAGAAATGATGGAAATAATGTATACAATGTGAAATAATGGACCTCCACTAGATTACTAGCTGAAATGCTAGCAACTTCCCTTCTCCCTTGGATCTATAAGAATGGATTGCACAATTCCTGAAGGGATTGCTGCTACTAGGAGATGAAAAATAGATGGCCTAATGCCTGATATAGATATGAAGCACTGGAAGGATGATCTTGAAGCTCAAGCCGATAGGATCCTTCACTAGTTCCTCAACTGTAATATTGAAGGACATCCTCCTCCTTTCAAAGTGATCTTCAAAAATGTGCAATTTCTGAATATCGATGTTCTGCAAAAAGTAGGAACAATATGGCACCAATGCCTAATGATGAATGAAGTACAATAATCTTTCAAGATCTACTCGATGAAAGAGGTGGGATTCCAGACCAGGAACACCCAGTGCTAAACATCACTTGCAATCTTACCTAAACAACCAAAGAAAGCATGGAATGTCACATGAAAATTCCAGATCTAAACAGACCATACATCAATAATAATATTCAACATATCTTCTATTGTGCCTTCATCTTCTTTATTTAGATTATGAGCCTTCTCATGCCTTGGCCCTCCTCATAACTACGTTGTACATGTGGACATAGGTTTCCATGTTGACTGCGTTGTCTCTTCATGACCTCCATCATGTGTGAATGCAATGATCACCCTCTCCATCATCTCATCATGAATGCTTAATGATCTTACATTTGATTATTTCCATGATCATAGTTGACTATATCAACCTCCATGATCTATCTCATTAATGAGACATGGTCTCCACTCCTTTCACATCAAGTAGCTACTCCACTACTCCATTATGTAGATCTAGGCTTAATTAATCCACATTCACACCAAAAAAGGTGGATATTTATTCATCTTGAGGATTATAGGTCTCTCCACCCTTTTATTTAATTAATTCATTAAGAAAATAAAGAACTCTAATATTCGAAATATCATGTGAAAATTTGGGAATATTATAGTCCTCCCTGGAAAAATGTTTCTTGTCCTCAAGCAACTAAAAAAGTGGATTCTACAACAAACTTCCTCCCTCCAAATGGCATCCTCATCTGGAAGGCCTTCCCATCTGTCACATTGTGTTATGCATGTATAGCTCTAAAGCTGCCTCTCTAGAATGTCTACAATGGCCTCCAACTGAGAAGTTAGATACCCTTCCTTATCAATGAATCTCCAACTAGCAACGATATGATGACCAAAGTTCTCCTCTATACATGATATACATAAGATGAAGTGGTTCATTCCCAAAGTAAAAAGTCCCAACTCATGAACTATCTCTCCAATCCATGATACATAGAGTAGATTACATCTATCAATGCTCATATCATTAGCCCTATTGGCCATGTAGGAAAAAAACATCACATCAACATATTGAAAACAAGAAGTGGAGACATATGGGAAAACATAAACAATGTCAAACCATATTATCCCAATAACAATCAACGCAACAAAGCCTTCTGCTGCCATGCTAGATCATCATGAAAACAAGTAAGAGAGCCATAATCTCTCAAAAGAAGCCACCACGACAATGCTTCTTATTTCAATGCCAAATCAACATCAATGAGAATATGAGGGCCATACTCTCTCAATAGAATCCACGGCAACAATGCATCTTGTTGCCATACCACATCATCATTGTACCAATTGTAGTGGCCATATTCTCTCAAGAGAAGCCACCTTAACAAGGCATCTTGCTACCCCATCACATCATCATTATATCATGTACAATGACCATAATCCCCCAACAAAAGCCAACATTGTAAAGCCTCTTGTTGCCATCCTCCAACAATGTCATGCAATGTATGAGAACAATTTAGCCCATACTCTCCCAATAGTAACCACAACAACAAGGATTCTTGTTGCCTCCTTGCATTATCATGATGCAAGTCATGGAGCAACAATATAGTAATGGACATGTGAGATGTCTCATCAACATAATACAAACAAGCTCCCTTATGCCACATCATGTGAGAGTTATGATTTCCCCCAAACCCAAGTACATATATGAACATGAAATACATCCCAAACATAAATACATGCAAAAACATGAGACATCTTCCAAACAAGAGTAGATATAAGGACATAAGATATAACATGTGATGTCCAAACTCTCTCATCAACAACCAAAATAACCATGCCTTCTTCTTCTGCATTATTCCAGTGATGTGTAAGGCATGAATTAGAAAATTATGACTCAGTGAGTGGTAGCCATACTCACCCAAGAGAAACCAACACAGCCATGCTTCTTGTTGGCCTGTATCATAGATATGAAAGTGGTTTTGCAACCCCTTTCTCCATATCATCAACCATTCATGCCAATGAGGATGATGGATTTCATTCTGAAAATACTTGGCATCCTCCCATTGTAGGACACCAACCTCCTCAAACTATTGAAGAACTTTTCACTCCATGATATGTTGAAGTGCACCTCCAATGAGATCTCTTCATGAGATTATCTTCTCATCAATGGCCCTCCAAAACCAATAAGGTTATGGATCTACTATAGGTAGAATTTTCTCTTTGAGCTATGAAATGCTCATTGAGAAAGTGTCATCTAGAAAGGAGAAAATGCTTCTCATTTCAAGATGTATACCATCTATCAACTTTTACTCCATTGCTTCATGAATAGCTACCATCTGATTGCTCCCATAAGGAATGGGTCCTCTTCTTCTCACTACTGCTCATTAACATCATTGTAGATTTGCAAGGTGATGCATGCATTATCTTAAAGCAAGACACAATGCTGAACTCATAGCCAACCATTTTACATAGGATCATACTCATCCCATCTTCAGAAACTCTACACTTCAACTCAAAGGGTTGAATGTAGCTCAACAATGATGAACTGGGATAGCTTTTCATCTCTTCCTTGATTAGATCAAGGATCCTCTACGCAGTGATATGTTTTTTCTCCAAATCAGCATGATGTTCTAACCCGTGTTCATGCAATAGCACTAATGGCATGTCTATATAAGTTTCAATAATAGGTACTGAAACAATATGAGATGAAAGTGGTTGCATACCTTATATCAACTAATTTTCAGAAACATCTTACAAGAACACAAGAGTTTCCTCCTCCAATGCAAAGGTATCTCCAACTACTGGTAAGAGTTATGGATGCACTTTTACAAGTGTAATAGCATTGGTATTTGTCCCTTCCTCATCATGCATCTCATCAATCATGCATGGGGCTCCAAATTTCAAGAATTCAATACCATCTTGCAAATATGCAAGTGATCCTCCTCTTGATGTAAGCACATCTGCAATTGGTGGTGGTAGAGGCTCCTCCTCTTGAGTGATATTGACAACATCTTCTCTTGAATATTCATGCACTATCTTCTTGATGATGAGAGATTTCACTATGTGAGATGTCCCTGGTTTCTTCCTAACATATTTCTTCTTCAGTCTTTGCATAAAATCTGCATAAGTAGACACTTCCAAGTGTGATACATGACTGAACCACGAAAGTCTTGCTTCACCATCTAGGTGCAACACTACAAACTCTACAATCTCTCTTTTTGATATAGGATATTTCAAAAATAATGTAAATAATTCTTCCCTCCAAGCCCTCAATGTGCTTGTGGAAGATCCATCAAATGTAGGCAAGAAGAATCTATGCCTCTTTCTTCTATTGTTGCTTCTGGATATCCTCTTTTCTTTGAGTTGCAGAAACTATTGGAGAGAGAGATTATCCTTCAATGTTATAGGTTGTGACTTATATTCGGATAGATATTTACTTAGGGTCTCATGCCCCAAGCCTTCATCATATTCAAACGAATTCTCTTTCTCACAGAAAGTGGATCTAGTGGAATAATGTGAAGCTCTTTGCTTCTTCGGTCTTCTTTGTTGCTGAAAAGATGTGATGGGACCTTCTTCATCCTGAAAACTTCTTGAGGTTTCTCTTTACCTTTCTCTTCTTGCTTCATTGACCTCCTTAGAGAGATCCTTCATAGATCTAAAGGAAGATGAGGAAAAACTTAATCCCTCCATATTAGATCTCTACTATTTGCTTTTCTTATGTTGTCAAAATGTCCACAAACTGAGCCAAAGATCTTGCTCTGATACCATTGTAATATTCCAAAATGGAATAATTCATTGATACACAAACATAATATTTGTAGCATAGGTAATGTACATGAAAGTTTATGATCAACAAAGATATAGACATAATAGTTGAGCCATTTTATTATATAGGAGAAGATTTCGTTACAATAGTGTACAAAATATGACGAAATATAGCCAAAGAGATGGCCTAGAATGGCCTGGAAAACATGCCACAATAGGCACTACATAATTGGAGAGTTTCTGGAAGAAAATAATGCGCTATCCCTTCAGCAGATAATGAATATATGACTGTAGGTTGAAAAGGAAAATGCAGATCTACAGAAATATGGAGCTTTGATGATGCCAATATTTTAGATCTGGGCTCTATGATGGATTCCCAAGATAACCTCGAAAGGATTTTCCAGATCTATAACCTTCGAAAATCACCCTCCTAGAGTTTGATCCTTTGACTGTTGGGTTATGCAGATCTGAAGCTAGATCTGAAAAATATATGGCTGAAATATGTCACAATATCAGATCTAAGCTGGAAGGGTTGATCCCTTCACTAGATCCTCCAAAGAATGTTGCAACTACTGCCACACATCTACTCATGAAAAATGCACTGTAAAGGAATGAGGCTCTCTAGTATGGTGCTAAGATATGCAATATAGCTCACAAATGATGGAAATAATCTATACAATGTGAAGGAATGGACCTCCACTGGATTACTAACTGAAATGCTAGCAAGTTCCCTTCTCCCTTGGATCTATAAGAATGGACTGCGCAATTCCTGAAGAGATTGTTGTTTCTGGGAGATGAAAAATAGATGGCATGATGCCTGATATAGATCTGAAGCACTGGAAGGTTAATCTTGAAGCTTAAGGTGATAGGATGAATCCTTCACCGGTTCCTCAACTGTAATATTGAAGGCCAACCTCCTCCTTTCAAACTGATCTTTAGAAATGTGCAATTTTTGAATATGGATGTTCTGTAGAAAGTAGGAACAATATGGAACCAATGCCTAATGATGAATGAAGTACAACACTCTTTCAAGAGCTACTCAATGAAAGAGGTGGGATTCCCGACCGGGAACACCGAGTGCTAAACAACACTTGCAATCTTAGCTAAACAACCAAAGAAAGCATGGAATGTCACATCACAATTCTAGATCTAAATAGATCATACATCAATAATAATCTTAAACATATCTTATATGGTGCCTTCATCTTCTTGATATAGATTATGAGCCTTCTCATGCCTTGGCCTTCCTCATAATTGCGTTGTACATGTGGACATAGGTTTCCATGTTGACTGCACTCTCTTCATGATCTCCATCATGTGTGAATGAAATGATCACCCTCTCCATCATGTGTGCATTAAATGCACTACTTCTCCATCATCTCATCATCAATTCTTAATGATCTTACATTTGATTCTTTCCATGATCTTTGTTGACTTTATCAACCTCCATTATCTATCTCATTAATGAGACATTATCTCCACTCCTTTCACATTAAGTAGCTGCTCCACCACTCCATTATGTAGATCTAGGCTTAATTAATCCACATTCACACCAAAAAAAGTGGATATTTATTCATCTTGAGGATTATGGGTCCCTCCACCTTTTTTTTTACTTAATTCATTAAGAAAATTAAGAACTCTAATATTCCAAATATCATGTGAAAATTTGGGAATATTACAAAGATCTAGCTTGGTGAAGTAAATTTCTCCATGTAATTCATCAATGACGGGGATGGGAAATTTATATTTAATAGTGAGATTTTTAAGCTCCCTATAATCTGGACACATATGCCATGATCCATCCTTCGTGTGCACCAATACTACTAGAGCAAAGAAAGAAATTTGTCTAGGTTGAATTATACTAGCCTCTAAATTTTTTGCAACCATACGTTCAATCTCACTCTTTTGGGCATAAGGAAATTTGTAAGGCCTTATGTTTGGAGGAAAAATTCTTGGAATCAAATGAATAGTATGATCATGATTAGAAATAGGTGGGAGTCTCAAACACCTTGGAATGATTTTCCAAGACTTTTTGGAGATACAGAGAAATAAATGATTTTTATGTTCGAACCTCTAGTGTGCATAATTGTGCAATTACGCCTCATTTTTCTTTCTTCAAAATAATTTTCATGACATTAGAGTTTATTATCTTTTATGGCTTCCCTACGATACCCTGTGATTAAACTTCCTTTCCTTTCCAAAAAAAATTCTTGAAAATTAAAATCTATAGTCCCCAAATATTGTAACCATTGGACTCCTAGTACAACATTGCGGCACCACCCATTGGAATGGAGAGCATTGGACTATTCAATACATATTCCCCCATGGTTAGCTTGATATTATGGCACTTTCTAGAGAAATTTATAGTTCCTCCATTTTCAATCATCACTTGACATGATGGTGTTGGGTATAGGAGGAAATTCAATTCCTTTGCTACCTTACAATCAATAAAATTATGAATACTACCCGAATCAATCAACAAAATTACATTTTTCTTCTTGATATGTCCTTCTATCTTGAGAGTTTCAGGAGTGGTAATTCCTGCCAATGCATTAAAATATATGGTTGAATTCATTTATTCTTTCTCTGGGGTTGGTTCCTAGTGTATGTCCTCTTCTTTTGAAGTTTCTTGTTCCTTTTCTTCCTCATCTTCACAATCTATGTAAAATAATTTCCTCTCAGCACACTTATGACCTTTAGTGTATTTTCTATCACAACTATAAAAAAACCCTTTTTCCCTTTTTTCATACAATTTTTGTGGTGTCAACCTTGTAAGTTATGGATGTCTAGGAGTAGCAACACTTCCATTTTATAGTTTTGAGTGGTAGGCCTCCTTTTCGCCATAATTTTTCCTTCAATTTTTCTTGCCAACCTGAATTCCTTCTCCATTGAATTAGGTTCCCAAAGGTGAAGCTCATGTTGGATGTTATATTTTAAATTCCCTATGAGGACATCAATCTTGAATTCTGTAAAATGCGACAGAAAGTGAACATAATTTAGTTTTTTGCGTAGCAATTTCAGAGCTGAATGACAAAACGGTGACACGTGGCACTCTCTACAAGTTAGCTCTATTGAATGAGTTTTTAATCAGGTAATTGTGGTAGATATGGCATAAATTTATCTTGAAGAATCTAAATTAGGTCTGACCTATGGAATTGGAAATAAGACTTATAGGGATACAACAAGACTCCTTGGAACATTCAAAACCATAGAAGAAGTAGTCTTAGCTTATGAAAAATTCACTTTGAATATGAGGGGAGATTGTTCATTTCTCAACTTTCCTCTTTACATGGTGGAGGAGGCCCTATAATATGAACTCAAAATAAACTATGTGAGACTTCCTACTTTTAACTCCCTAATCCTTTAATAGGAAATACGATGGCACATTAATGTGCAAGAAAATCCCAAATGGATTACGTCCTAAATTGTTTCAGTCATCTCGAAAATAAATTAATTTGCAAAGGTGTGGATTAGATGGTTACCTAATCAAGCATTGAATCGGTTTGGCCCATGAATGGTATATATATATATATATGAAAGAACATGAATATTCAACTTCTTATAATATAATCATAAATGTTATATATTTATGAATACACACACACAAACATATATATATATATATATATATATATGAAAACAAATGGAAATATATGTGTTATACAAGAAGTAGATCATTAACATAACATGGTTAAAGATAAAAATTTGGAAACATTCATTTGCTTTCAGTTATGCATTTAGTGGGACTCTCTATGTTTTGGTGCTTCCACAAATTATTTTTTCTCTAATTCTACAGGATCTGGTACTCATGCACGTAGGAGATTTATGACCATATTGAGTTAATGTTTCACTTCATATCTTAGTATATCTTCCACACTCTCATATATTATTTTGAAGTCTTTACAAATTTAAGCTTTCATATGGACACCAAAGATGAATATCATTTCTGTCTCATAAACACTAAATTTCCTCTTAATTTATTCTTTCATCTCTCACTTAAGAGTACCGCTTCCATGATGGATAACATGGATTTGAAATTTTATTCCAAATGATAATGGACCCAACATTGCTAACTTCTTCCATAAATTTGTAAATCAAATTTTTTTCTTTATAATCTCAATGAACTAAGAAACAAAATTAAGATTCCTTAAAAATACATAAAATATTTTTTTAAAAGCTAACACTAAAGAAGCATGAAAACAATGTTCAAACTCAAAAAAGTAATATATGGGAATAAATAATGTGTAACGATAAATATGGTGGTGATAAATTGAATTAAATGGAATAAATATTCACATATTAATTCATCTCAAGAAATGATAGATGGAGAGTTAAGATGGATTTACACTACTTTTTTTACACATACACACAAATTATATGTTTGTGTGTGTAAGAGACAAATACCAAATCCACGTGTAGCATGGAAGGAATTACATGTTTCCCTCATCTTATAGCGAAACACCATTGAAATGTTAAATCCTAATGTAGATCCATATTAACTTCAGATATATCATTAGGGATGAAACCCATTTACATCAAAAAAGTAATCTTGAGAGACTTCTCAATTCTTATCCCTTTCTTCCCAATACTTATCCATTTCTTCCCATGATAGATCAACAATTAGGATGGATCTATATGTTAGTTATTAATAATGTGTGTGTGTGTGTGTGTGTGTCACAGGGGCTTCACTCAATGAACCTCTAGCATATCACATGTGTTCATGGCATACTAAACAATACCCTTAATTTGACTACATATTGGAAAATACCTCTAAAATTCACATTATTTAACCCCCTACCAATACAAACCCAACACACCTTCCCAATTTAAGAAACCCATACTTTCACTAGATATTGTAGGTGTCCATTCTTTTATTGACATTTGTTATACCCATTTATATCTTTTCATTAACTTTCAGATCCATTTTTTATACCTATCAATATAAAAACCCTTTACCCCCTATATATACCCCAATATATTATGTCATTTTTTCCTCAATATATATCCCCCAATATGAATGCATGTGGTATGATAGTGTTCCCTAGTGAAGCCCCAGTGGTGTGTTCACCAAGCTAATCACACATCCCCTCATGTTCAAAATCACACCAGTGGAATGTTTTAACAACCATATTAACTCGAATATATCATGTGCCCTCAGTTGCAAATCGTTCCTAGATTTTTTTCAAAAATAAATAATAATAATAAATAAATAAATAAACAATAAAGAAAAACACTTAGCAAGCCTTGAGCCCCTCGTGCATTGTAAATCTACAGTCAAGATGGTTTACATTGGTTCTTAGCTACATACCAATTCCATGTTGAATGAATGACACATGCCTTTCATACTTAGCAACACACTACTGAAATGTTTTAACCATAATATTTTTTTTATGATATATATGTGTTTGTGAGAGAGAGAATATTGAAATATTTTAATTATGGTTCATGCATAATAATTTTTTTAGTTATTAATATTCTTTTAAATGTTATGCATCAAATCTATATTAAGCATTGAAGTCTCTCTCTCTCTCTCTCTCTCTCTCTCTCTCTCTCTCTCTCTCTATAGATATATATATATATATATATATATATATATATATATATATATATATATATATATATATATATATATATATATATATATATATATATTACTCTATCACAAGTAGAAAATGAGAAATTAGTGACTAGGTGACTAAAAATGTTAGTCACCACAACTTTTCCAAGTGAAATACTACCAAAAATGAGAAATATTAAGTGAGTTAACTAAAAGAAACTAATATAAATTACTAATTTTGCCTCGGGATAAAATATAAGAATAGCTAATAAGTAAAAAATCTAAAAATGACTAACGTGAATGACTAATTTAGTCTAGGAACAAAAAAATGACTACCTAACAAGTACTACAATAATATGAATCAATGGTTTATGTTAGTCATTTTAATTGTGTACAATAAGCTACATTTCAATGAAAGTAAAGCCACTAGGAACCATTATGAGAAAAATATCCAAGCCCATATGAAGAGCTTACCACCGTCAACATATACCTGAATGCAATACCAATAAAAGACATAAGGTCAGTACCATCAACACAATACACGTGCATGTTTCCATAAACATAAGACATATGCTTGTCACCCTTAATAGGATATGAAAAAACACATGTACACCACCATCATCAAAATACACATGTATATTTCCACCATTGGAAGGTTGTTAAGTTATGTTGGATAATGTTCTTTTGAAGTAACTCTACGAGGTTGACTTATTGTGAAAAACACATAAAACATGAGAGAAATCCTTTGAGCTTGGTTATAGAAAACACCTAACAAGTATCCAAGTGATATTTAGAAGTGTCATGGCTCTAATTCTCCCTTGAAATCATTGACTTACTTGCTTTGATTTGTAATCCAAAGGCCTTGTGCAATCTATGGGTGGATCCCTATAATGGTTTGAGGTAGGTGCCATTGAGTTGAGAAGGAGATGAGTGCCTCTCGTCATCTTCATTATTAATCATGTAACTATTTGTATCACCCTCCATTATCAATGTTCAATATCTACATGTAACTTTTTTTATTTCCCTCTAATCCAAAAATGAGAATGAGATCATTGGTATCTTGCCAACCTCAATCAATAGTTGATTCACAAAAAAATTGTAATCAATAATAAATTTATGAAGAAAGAATATATTGTAAGAAAAAATTAAATATAAATGAGGATAACAACATTTTCCTTTTTAATCTCCCAAGAATTAAATATGAATGGGGATAATAACATTTTACTTTTTAATCTCCCAAAATAAACTTAATATTACAGAGACAAAAATTCCATTTTATATTTAAATAATATTTTTTCTATTAGAAAAAGAAAACCACATCACATTATCAAACATAGCATAATTTTGAAAAAAATACCATTTAATGGTGGCGCACATTTCAAATTCCCGCCATTGTATTTGCAACACTTGTGAAAACAGATCCATGTTCCAAAGTGAGTAAGAGGAGGAAGGTCCAGGATAAATTTTATGCTTGAAATGAAGAGATATACGCATTAATTAATTAAAATGAATGAAAAAGAAAGGAATTTGTCATAAGCTTTTGTAGTGTTTGAATTGTGATGACATACATAAAAAAATAAGATACTTTTTGCTTTCGCGGGTGGGTGGATTAGCAAGGACAAGGCGAAGAGGAAGAATCACAAGGAGGAATAATACAAGGTGGTTTTTTTTGGAAATCGTTGGAAATATATAATAATACTTATGGATATGTTTATTTAATATGGCATCGTCGCACCAATGAGCTGATGTTTTATAGTTGGCATCTACTTGGAGGTCCTTTCATAGTCAACCTTGGCCTCTGTAAATGAAGAAACACTTTCAACTGAGGGAAATGAGGGATGAATCAAAATGTTTTAGGTATGTTTTATTTTTTTTTATTTCAATCTACGCTCTCTGTTATCACAAAAATAGGACCCTGATAGGCTATTGATCAGGCTACCTTAGTGTAACTATTTCAAACCAATATTTTGGCTGAGGCTTAGCCTCCTCAGCCTGAGAGGGCTCTCTCAAGGGTTAATTATTTTGAATAAATTTGTAAATAGATGGTTAACTCTATGGTTTATTATTTTGTAGGTTTGTTGGTTGAAAGATGGAGACTAGCTACCATTGGGCTATGGAGTCAATGACAGGGATAAAGATAAAAAAATAGCTCTTCTTATAAAACTGAGGCTTATATATATACTTCAATGAAAGAGTGACACATTCAGGAAAGTCTCAATATCTTAACGTTCAAAGGAAGTTAGAGCATGAGTGCATGAATTCTAAGTAATGATACCTCAATATATTGAAAGGAAAGTATTTAACATATATCTATCAAAGCTTAACACTTAAAGGAAGTCAGAGCATGTTCCCATGAATTCTGAGTAATAAGCATTAAAATTGTGGAAGTAAAACATCTGATAGAAGATAAAGCTCACTGAAGTATACTAAGAATCTCCACCTTAGAAAAGTTAAATTGCTTCTGTATATATCATTGCATCCAAAGCATTTACAAAGTACACTATTCTGATAACATTTTCCAACCCCTAATACATCGAAGTTTCTGCTACTTATAGGCATTTAGCCTTTACATCTAGTCTGCCGAGTGGCTAGACCATTTAACTTTCAACTAACACTTAAATCTAAATATTAACTAGATTTTAGAGACTAGGACTGACACCTTTTCGAAATAAGAGTAAGAGTCCTACTAGGACTTAAACTCCTAATTATTACATTCAACCAAATTTATCCAAATTTTCCTCAAAAGGAATTCAATATTTTTACCATGCTTACCATTAATAAAATATTAATACCATGATTGCCTTCATGAAGTAACTTTTCCCATTATTTAGGAAATATCAGATTGATGATCTAGCACATGTATGACTAGTGTCTTCAAACTCTTCCTTTAACTAAAAGTCTCCACTTGGAAAATCTGATACTCTTTGACACCTTGGTGAGGAACAACTTTAAACGTGTTTTACCTTCCTTTCCCTTTCCATCATTTATCATGATAATTCAATTTGCTGTCAAACTCTGTTTTGAGCTACAAAAATAGCTTAATTTAGTAGCGCACACAAAAAGGTAATATGTGATATTCCTCTACTGTTTTCAACCTTTGGAAGATGTTTAATGATCAAAAATAACTAAACATGACCTTCAAAACTCTTCATTCCCATCAGTTTAGGTCTCTCAAAACCAAAAAGAAATCTTCACAAATTTTGCAGCAAAAACTGGGCTTCAAGCGTGACATTTTTTGCTAAATTGCCTAACTGTCCATAAACTTCACAGAATTTGAATTTTTGGCCTAGAAAATGTCCATGGCTATGTGAGATGATAATATGAGGCCTAATAAGGAACATTTGGTTAAAAATACCTCTTACCCTCTTCAAAAAACAACCTTTTCACCTTCATCCACTTCATCAACCAATAAAAATAACTCTGGTTTTCTTGAAAAAGAAGGTTGCACTCCTGAGCTCATATCTCTTGATCCCTGATAGTTGTTACAAAAATGGAGGAGGTTTTTGTAGATAATAATGTTTATAATAAAAACCTCTCTCGGTTTTTATGAAAACCAACTTCAGTTGTCTGGAATCTGGGAGAAAATTGAAAGAGGTTTTTTTTCCTTGTTCTGTTCTAAGAAAAAACCTCCTTCATATTTTTGAAAATCATCTTCTTTTACCTAAAAATGCCTTTTGAAAGCAACAGTTCAAATAGTCCAAGAAACACAAAAATTCTCTTGTAGCTCTTGGTAGAAACATATGTAACCTATCTGGATGAAAGCTTGTGTGACTCTGAGGTCGTTCATGATCAGTTAAAACTCCATAGGCTTCTATCCAAACAAAAGGTATTCTTTTTATGCTTTCTTCTTCATGTCAATTTCCCTTTATAACCAAAAACTGCCCTCTTAAAAATATGACAGTTGTAAAAAACTATTTGGACAGCAAGTTGTTTGTCACAAAGTTCACTTTTCAAAGGTGACAGTTGACTGATACATGCAAAGATTGAAAATTAAATGACAGAGAGGAGCTTGAGGTAACTTGTTTAAGGAATGATATTCGAATGTGGAGAGAAAGGTAAAAAAAAATTTTGTCATCTTTGCCTTTGAATTCTTGTAACAAATCAGCCTCGCTTAATTTCAAAACAACCAGCCTCGCTTGCTTATGGTAGTCAGCCTCACTTGAAAATAGATGAAGGAAGCTTTGGTATCAGTTTACCACAAGCTTAACATTTGAAAGAGGATGCATGTAGTTGCTTTTTACATGAGATAATAAAACAAGAGACCAACCCCTTTCGAATTTGAAATTACCTATCATGATGACCCCTACATTCGAAATGATGGATTTTAATGGTTGCATGCCTTAGGACTGACTCCTAGATGATACCTAATAATGAAAAATTAACAGAATTTGAATGAATTGATGGTTTGACAAGACTTCCTATGAATCCGCAATTTCGTAGCGCGCTCAATGTATTTTTAGGGGTTTGCGCTACGAAAAGAGCAGCATTTTTGTAGCACAAAACAGGTTTTTTACACTGTCTGCGCTACGAAAACCTGGTTTCGTGGCTAATTCCTAAAATTTTTCAAATGATTTGAGATATGACTTCTAAACACAAGGTGAGACTTCTAAGACATGGAATAAGATTGTTAAACTTTATTTGGATATGAAAACAGGACTTTTGAGACTCTTACCCTATCACCTACCCCTTAAAACATGAAATGACCCAAAACCTATATAAGACCTCCTTGAAATCATGACCAAAAGCAGAGTTGACATAATGATGTTTTGAAAAATTTTAGGTGATAATAGTGGCTCCACTTGGGATAGTGTGCCCCTATGGTACACTAAGAACCGGTAGCTCTAGTGCTGCTATCCATCCTTTAAAATAAAACTCTGAAATTTTGCCCAATCTACTTCAAACTTTTATGGCCTTCATTTCGGGCTCAAGTTTGATGGTCTCTGCAAGAAGCACTCAAACTGTACCTACTAAAAATTCTCAGTCAACCTACCTTGAGCTTATTTGCACATTCCTACCTACCTACCCTATCAGTTGCATTCTCCATTTGTAGCTCAAGGAACATGAAACTTCCAATGAAGCCAGTCATTGATCTAATCTGACACTTGAATCTCTTGACTGTGCTTGAAGCAAAAATAAACATGATACTAAAATAACCTAGGGAGCATGATATATATATGATCTTCAAGATGAAAACATAACTGGAAATCTGAACAGTAAATATTTTCCATGTAATTAGTTATAGAACCAAAGAAGACATAATTTGTTTGAAACTTCTCATGAAATTCTAAGACTTTGGACCACACATACATGCTTTTATCAATTAGATAAGACATTAGTTGTGTGCTCTTAAACTGCTTTTCAAACTAATTTTCAAAAACAGTGCATTCTTCCTCAATGTGAAAGGAGAAAGGTAGAAACACTCTCTCTTTGTGTTCTATCATAGAAAGCTTTTGAAAATAATTATCATAATCATGAATACTATATGATTGAATTTGAGCTTGTAAGCCTTCAATGTATTTCTCAATTTTCTTAGCAACTTCATCCAAAAATTTCATCTTATCTTTTGTCTTGCACTCAAAAGATTTTAGATAAGAAGACAAAGACAAAGAAAATTTTTCATCTATTTCTTCATTAATATGATCATCATTCCATTGTTTGAAACCTTGAATTGAAGGAGAGTTTGCCACCAACTCTGTTCTGTCTATCCATTCCTCCAAAAACATTAGCCAAAAGTCTGCAAATGACTTAATAGATCTGACAGGAAAACTTTCAATCCACTATTTATATTTCCCTTGAAATAAATCATAGAACAAAATAATGCAAACATCTTCATGTTTGACTCTAAGAAGCTCGGTAAAATCACAGAAATATGATATATGCTTCAAAGTTAAACTCAAATCTTCTCCATTGAATTTTGGACCATTCCTTAAAAAATATATATCCTTAGGAAAATGATTTTGGAAACCATGAATTCCTGAAAAATTTATGCATGCATACCTTGAAGTAAGAATGGTAGCATCTGAGTTCTTCATAACTCCAGTGGAATCACCATGAATCTATGAATTTTGAATTCTTCAAAAATGGAGTTGCCATGGTAGTTCTGCAGCCTCGAATAGATTCAAATCTCCTGCTACCTTCAAGAGTTCAACTTCATAATTTTCGAGAGATGTATATCTTCAGACTCGCGGCAGATGCACCAAAATGTTATCACCAAAATAGGACCTGATAGGCTGCTAGTCAAGCTACCTCAGTGTAACTATTTCAAAACAAAATTTTAGTTGAGGCTTAGCCTCCTCAACCTGAGAGGGCTCTCTCACTAGGTTTAAGATTTTAAATTAAGGATTAGATGGCTAACTCTAGGAATAAATTGTATAAAAGTGTATGACTGATTGAAATAATGATCAAGTGTTGAGATTGCAGCAAGATGATGGAGCTTAGTGAAATGAAGTCGCCTTCACTAAGTGGGCCCGCAGGCAAATTCTAGCGCAATATCTATTTTTAGAATATGTCTATTTTTAGACATATGGAGCAGGATTCAGGGATTGCATGTATGTTATTCTTGGAGGATGTGACATGTCGGGAAAAATAGATGGAATTCTATTTTTTGGACTTTCAGGTGATTTCTATTTTTAGACTGCCTCTCCTTAAAATAGGGAAGTCAAATATTATTTACCCTTAATAATATTTGGACTATAAACTTCAGTTTACTTTCTTGGAGCACTTCAGTTTGAGTCATGGAGTTGGCTCATGCAACTGACAGAGGAATCACGTGGTTCCCAAGGGTTATTGAGCTCATGCATGGTTGACTTCAGTTATAACTTCAGTGGCAAAAGTTTGGTGGAGTTGATGAGACAGTTGGTGGAGTTGTGTTCGGTTTAACTTAGTTGAACTGGTTGAGATTAGTTTAACTAGCTAATCAACTAGTTATGAGTGGAGTGAATTAAATATTATTTAATTAATTATTTAGAAACTCATTATTCAACTCAAGAACACATCAGTTCACTACAGTGCATGGACAGTTCAGTGGAGACCAGTGAAAGAGGTAGATGAAAGGGTGAGTACAGCTATCAGTTGTGACATCAGTTGTGCATGAGATCTGCACCACACTTGGAGGCAATTGCCCATGATGCTTGCGCAGTGAAGCCAAGGATATTTGAACCTTGGATCTCTATAAGATCAGCCTTGATTGCGCAATAGAGGAAAGGCAATTAGTGGTGGGTTTTGAACCTGTGACTTGGGCAAAACCAAGCTAGTTTGTGTGTAACTTCATGAGATAGTACTGAGTACTTGTGAGGAGTATTGTACTGAGTTGTTACATGTTTTCTCCATTATAATATACACATATAGCTGCGGGGTTTTCAGCTATAGGCTTTCCCCATACATACTGAGTTAATGTGTGTGATGAATTGATGTGCGATCGCTTGTTTTATTTTCCGCATGTGTGATGATCTGAGTGGAAGAGATTATGTGTTGCATATGAATTTGAATTGTATGTGATCAGGATAGTCTCGGTGGATAAATATTTATTTATTCAGTAAATTTCTACATGGTATCGGAGCTAGATTAATTATCGGAGCTGAGATTGATCATCACAGTGATTACAAACTTATTTCGGTAGACAGAGTCTGCATGCGGGCCAGGTAGCCTCCGGATTCATCTTTCTTCGGAAAGTGAAAGGTCTGGTAAAAGCCCCCTTGGCGGGCTTCTCATGTTGTAGGCTAATTTCTCAGTTCTCACGCATCTAGAGCGATGGAGCTTGAGTTGGAATTTAATTTTGGTGCCAGCTTGTTTTCTTGCGCCGGAGTTGAAAAATGGCTTTTCAACGGTTTACGTCTTGGACATGCTCTTGAAAGTAACACTATGTTGCATGGAAGGATCGCATGGAAGCGTATTAGAAGATAATGGTCTCAAGGGAGGTTTCATAGATACGATGTCCAAAGGCCCACTGATCCTGTTGAAGTCGAAGCATGGCAAAAGAAAATGGCGAAATGTCGAAGGATCCTGTTGGAGGGCGTCAAGGATCATATTGTATCCAGCCTGCATGGAAAGGCTTCTCCATATTTAATGTGGAAAGCTTTGACGGATCTATTCCAGAGTAAGAGCGACCAAAGGAAGCTGGCGCTCAAAGATAAGCTCAGGAACATCAAGATGGAGAAAGGCTACAGTATCGCCAAATACCTCACGAAGTTCACTCAATGCAGAGATGAGCTGGGAAGTGTGGGGGTGACTGTCGAAGACGAGGACATGGTCGACCTGGCTCTCCTTGGTCTTCCGAAGGCTTGGCACTCATATCAAGATAGTGTCAATGGTCTGGAGAAGCTGCCGGGATGGGAGCGCCTTTGGGCGGATCTCATGCAGGAGGAGATAAGGAGGACTACTCGAGATGGATCTTCATCAAAGGGAGCTGATGAAGAAAATTGCGCTTTGGTTGCCAAAGCAAAGAAGGGGAAGGGTAAGAAAACTTCTCATTCCAGTGCAAAGGGCAAGAATCAGGATATGGCGAAAGTGAAGTGTTTTCACTGCCATGATCACGGACATTATGCTACCAATTGTCCAAAGAAGAAGAAGAACAAGCAAGCGGGAAGATCTGCAGATGGAGAAGCTTTGGCTTCACAGTTTGAGCTTGAATTTTCACTGATCGCATGCTTGGTTTCAAGTGTGTTGGGATCGGTGTGGTTCTTGGACAGCGGTGCGTCATTTCATATGACGGGAGATCAGGATTTGTTCTTAGATCTGGAGGACAAAGATTTGGGTGTGCACATCGAGATGGGCGATGATGGTAGATACAGTGCGACTGGTATCGGTACCATATCCTTTCAGAGGGAGTCTGGTAAACCCTTTGTATTGAAGGATGTCATGCATGTACCTGGATTGAAGAAAAATTTGATCTCTGTGGCGATGTTGGAGGATAAAGGGTATGATGTAGTTTTCAGCGAAGGGAAAGCCTTCCTGCGCAGCAAGACTACTGGAGAGACCCAGAGGATAGGGGTTCAAACTAAGAACCTTTATCAGTTGCAGGTAGATGGCTGCGCAGCAATGGCATGCAAGGCGGGAGAAGTGGTGAACCCGGATGATGAGGGCGAACTGTGGCACCAGAGATTGGGCCACCTTCACCATGGAGCTTTGAAGATACTGCAGCAGATTTCTACTGGGCTTCCTAAGGGCACCCTTGCACAGTCAGATCAGTGCAAGGGATGTACTTTGGGAAAATATGTGAAAGCCACCTTTCACGAGAAGGATAGTCGCGCCACGACGATCCTTGAGAGAGTTCACACCGACGTGTGTGGTCCTTTCTCAGTAGCTTCGACAGCAAAGCACAGGTATTATGTGATCTTTGTTGATGATTTCTCTCGAAAGTGCTGGATCTTCTTCATGCAGAAGAAGAGCGATACATTCGCGAAGTTCTGTGAGTTTAAAGCACTGGTCGAGAAGGAGTCGGGGAAGAAGGTGATTGCTCTAAGGAGTGATAACGGTGGTGAATTCATCTCGGCTGAATTCAAGGAGTTCTGCAGCGCAGAAGGGATTCGGAGAGAGCTCATCGCACCCCATAACCTACAGCAGAACGGGGTGGCTGAGCGGAAGAACAGAACGATCGTGGGTGCTGCACGGGCGATGTTGCATGATCAGGGCCTACCCCTTCACTTGTGGGCTGAGGCATGTAATACAACAGTGTATGTGCAGAACCATTGTCCTCACAAGGTTCTTGGCATGAGTACACCGGAGGAGGCTTATTCTGGCAAGAGGCCTGATATTTCCCATTTGCGGATTTTTGGTTCTCCTGTCTACATGCATGTGACAAAGGATGCGAGAAGGAAGCTGGATCCAACTGCCGAAGTTGGAATATTTTTGGGGTACACTGATACACCTCACAACTATCGGGTGTATGTGCCTGATAGTCGAAAGACTGTTGTGCGACGAAACATCAAGTTCCAGGAGGAGAAATCCATGCAGTGTTCGCTTGAGAGGGAGCCACACTTGCATGTAGATGAGGAGCTGTTAGTTCCTAAGGAGGAGCTTTCGGATGTGGATCAGCCACAAGAGGAAGTTCAGGAGGTGGAAGAAACCACCCATGTAGTGCCAACCATCAGAGGGCGCATGCGCATTACAGAAGCTGAGCGACTGGCTCGAGATGCAGAGAAGGTTGTAGGACCACCTATAGCACAGCGCAGGCAGAGACAGTCACCGGATCGGTACACTAGATACATGGCTCTTGTGAGTCAATGTGTTGTGACGGAGCCATCCTCTTTTGAGGAAGCCGTGGAGGAACCCGCATGGGTTGATGCCATGATCGAAGAATGTGATTCGATCATCAGAAACAGTGCATGGGAGATTTTCCCAAGACCGGAGGGAAAATCAGTGGTAGGTTCTCGATGGATCTACAAAGTGAAGCAGGCAGCTGACGGGAGTGTGGAGAAGTACAAGGCGAGATTTGTCGGCTGTGGCTTCTCATAGATAGAGGGAGTCGACTATGAGGAGACCTTTGCACCTGTCGCAAGGTATTCCTCCATACGGACGATCCTTGCTCTCTCAGCGCAGATGGGATGGCACATCCATCAGATGGATGTGAAGACTGCGTTCCTCAATGGAGCGATTGAGGAGGAAGTGTACATAGAGCAGCCTGAAGGTTTCGAGATCTTCAGCAGTGAGTCGCATGTGTGCCGACTCAAGAGAGCACTGTACGGGCTGAAGCAAGCACCTCGTGCTTGGTACACTCGCATAGACAGCTACTTCACCGGGCTTGGATTCACCAAGAGTGAGGCGGATCCTAACCTGTACCAGATCGTGGTGGAGGGGAAGCTGTTGATCATCGTACTGTATGTAGATGATCTGATTTTGACTGGCGATGAGCAGTTGATACTTTCATGCAAGGAGGATCTTGCACGAGAGTTTGAGATGAAGGACCTGGGCATCCTTCATTATTTCCTAGGATTGGAGATTTGGCAGCGGAGCGGTGGACTGTTTGTTTCTTAGGGCAAGTACGCCTGGGAGATTCTTGAGAGGTTCAACATGCATGGCTGCAAGCCTGTTGATACCCCTCTTCCTGGAGGTTGGAGGAAGGGAGATGCTACTTTGGAGGAGGTAGTGGATGCCACTGTCTATCGACAGTTGGTGGGGTCATTGATGTATCTGGTCAATACACGACCCGATATATGCTATGCAGTTAACCATCTTTCGCAAGCTATGGTTAAGCCTACCAAGCTCTTTTGGAAGGCGGGCAAGCATGTATTGTGCTATATTAGTGGCACATCGGGATATGGTCTATGGTACAGACAGGAGGATGGAGCGAAGCTTTCTGGCTTTACGGATGCAGATTGGGTAGGGAGCCCAACGGACCGAAAGAGCACTTCTGGAGGAGTTTTCAGCATTGGATCGACAGCAGTTTCCTGGTACAGCAGGAAACAGAGATCCGTGGCACTCAGTTCAGCAGAGGCCGAGTACATGGCAGCTAGTTTGGCTGCATGCGAGGCTATTTGGATGAGGAAGATCCTCGTTGGATTGTTCGGGTTGCATTTGGAGCCGACAGTGATTTACTGTGATAACCAGAGCTGCATCAAGCTCTCGGTTAATCCAGTTTTTCATGATAGGTCCAAACACATCGACATCAGGTACCATCATATCAGAGACTGTGTTCAGCGGAGAATCATGATGCTTTCATATATTCCCACGGAGGATCAGGATGCCGACATCTTGACGAAGGCACTCACCAGGAGCAAGTTCAAATTCCACAAAGGCAGGATAGGGGTTGCAGATAATCCATATCTTGCTGAGAGGGAGTGTTGAGATTGCAGCAAGATGATGGAGCTTAGTGAAATGAAGTCGCCTTCACTAAGTGGGCCCGCAGGCAAATTCTGGCGCAATATCTATTTTTAGACTATGTCTATTTTTAGACATATGGAGCAGGATTCAGGGATTGCATGTATGTTATTCTTGGAGGATGTGACATGTCGGGAAAAATAGATGGACTTCTATTTTTTGGACTTTCAGGTGATTTCTATTTTTAGACTGCCTCTCCTTAAAATAGGGAAGTCAAATATTATTTACCCTTAATAATATTTGGACTATAAACTTCAGTTTACTCTCTTGGAGCACTTCAGTTTGAGTCATGGAGTTGGCTCATGCAACTGACAGAGGAATCACGTGGTTCCCAAGGGTTATTGAGCTCATGCATGGTTGACTTCAGTTATAACTTCAGTGGCAAAATTTTGGTGGAGTTGATGAGACAGTTGGTGGAGTTGTGTTTGGTTTAACTTAGTTGAACTGGTTGAGATTAGTTTAACTAGCTAATCAACTAGTTATGAGTGGAGTGAATTAAATAATATTTAATTCATTAATTAGAAACTCATTATTCAACTCAAGAACACATCAGTTCACTACAGTGCATGGACAGTTCAGTTGAGACCAGTGAAAGAAGTAGATGAAAGGGTGAGTACAGCTAACAGTTGTGACATCAGTTGTGCATGAGATTTGCACCACACTTGGAGGAATTACCCATGATGCTTGCGCAGTGAAGCCAAGGGGATTTGAACCTTGGATCTCTATTTAGATCAGCCTTGATTGCGCAATAGAGGAAAAAGGAAATTAGTGGTGGGTTTTGAACCTTTGACTTGGGAAAAACCAAGCTAGATTGTGTGTAACTTCATGAGATAGTACCGAGTACTTGTGAGGAGTATTGTACTGATTGGTTACATGTTTTATCCATTATAATATACACATATAGCTGCGGGGTTTTCAGCTGTAGGCTTTCCCCATACATACTGAGTTAATTTGTGATGAATTGATGTGCGATCGCTTGTTTTATTTTCCGCATGTGTGAAGATCTGAATTAATTGGGTGGAAGAGATTATGTGTTGCATATAAATTCGAATTGTATGTGATCAGGATAGTCTCAGTGGATAAATATTTATTTATTCAGTAAATTTCTACATCAAGAAACATCTATGGGGCTATGGAGTCTAGGTATTTTCCCACAAAACATCAACATCAGCTCATCATGGAAGTCGGGGCATTTCAGAGTTTTTAGGTGTATTAGTGAAACAAAAACAGAGTGAACAAGACACAGTTTACAAACATATGCAGGAAGTTATAGCATTTTCCAATGAATTCTAAGTAACATATGTTTATACCACTGCAAATATATAGATATAGAAAACCATAGGAAGATCACACATTAAAAACTCTTTCTGAATCCTGAGTAGTAAGCCAATATCTGTATTATGATAAAAACACACAGTTTGCTACAATGAAATAATCTGCTTGCAATGAAAATTTTCCAACCTTGAGGAATTCGACCTCATGTCTCTTATAGATCCATCATTACAATCTTGGATTCCCTCATCTATCTTGAGGAGAATTCAAATTTCTTAGCTTGACATCTATCTACTCATAAAACAGACTATTAATTACATGTGATAGTTAACTGTCTATTATAGAGTCCTAATGCAATTAGGAGTAAAACTCGTTATTATGACTAAAAAAACCTAATCTAGGAATTAAATATTATATTTGACAGCTGCTCCTCCTTGTCTTCGACCTTGATGGTGTCCATAACCTTGCTGTTACATTATGTTAACTTATCCCTTATATGTCCTGAAAACTAGGAACATGTTTCCTGCAATATAGCTTTAACCTTAATTTATGTTCCTCGAATCCTTTGGCTAACAAAAATGGACCTTTTTAGACAAGTGATATGTCTTATCACTTCCATAGAACCATGTCCTTCCACTTGTGCAAAATTAAGTCCTTGAAAGAGTGTGAAGAAATCTGATGTGTCTACGCTACGAAAATATCAGCTGTTTTCGTAGCACAGTAATTATGCCTTTGTAAAACATCTCTTAAGATCTATATCGTTTTTCTTTAACACTTGGAACTTCATTTGTAACCAATTTCCATCATCTAGTAGCATCAAAATTTCAAAAACCAGGTCTTTTACCTCTTGAAACCTTAACAAAATATTTAAAATAGCACCTACAGCAGTTTCGTAGCGCGCTACGAAACTGCCGTGTATGTCACCTACAACGGTTTTGTACCGCGCTACAAAATTGTTGTGTATCTCCATATTACAAGTTTCTTTATCATATTTAAACCTTAAGAATATTTACATCCTTTAATGATGAATTTGATGCTAATGGACCTTGAAATCAATATAAGTCAACTTTGCCATGTTTTCAAAAAGTGTTGTCCTTCCCAAAACAAAATTATATTAGGGATTTGTCACTTACTGTCTTACTTCTGTTGTATCTATCCTTCAGAGTTTTCCAACTGGATTTCAAGATCTTCAATGTGCATCTTCAACCTCCTGTTAGTAGCCCTTAAATTTACATTTATCTTTCTCACAAACTTAGCCTTTTTTATTGCAGGAAGAGTCCAGGTAAAAAATTGAGCTTCACTGCTTACTGTTTCAGATTTTGAGACTCTTTCAAGCTCCCAGAGAGCCTTAATTATGTCAAAGTTTATCTTCTCCACAACATGTTTTCTTGCTTTCTTCTTAAGCTTAACAATTTGAAGATTAGCTAGTCTTAGTTTTTCTTTCATTCCTTCATAATTGCTCTTTTCTCTTTGAGTATGGAAAACTCTGTTTCTGTCATATTCAAGCATAGGTGATGAAAGCTCCATGGGTTCCTCATAAGCATTTGAAACTTCTCCAGCTTTATCTAACTCTGCATCCAGTCCTTGAAACTTTTTTGAATTCCTAGTTAGATGCCTTCTGGGCTTGAACACAAACTCTGAAATTTCATCATTAAAATCCAGTTTTTTGGAAGACTTGATCTTCTTAGATTTCCCTTCATCCAAATTTATAAAATCTACTTGCACTAAAGGAGATTCCTCAATATCAATAGCTTGTAAAATATCATTCAAACTACCCTTTGAACCTAGATCTTCTTCTGAAACCACTATTTTGCCTTTTTCCCTTGCTATTTGACTTCTAGTCAATATTTTCTGAGCTGATTTGCTGGTTGACTGTTCCTGTACTGCTTCCTTACCTTTGGTTATCCTCTTTTGTGCAGGTTGAGGGGTTTCTCGAATAATTATTGGTGTTTTAATCTCTGGCCCTTTCACTTTTTTTCTAGGCTTTAACTTGACAAATATCTTTGATCTTGTTTTTGCAGGGTCAGTGGTTTCAGATGGTGATTTTTCTTTAGCCCTAGGGCTAAC
Source organism: Pinus albicaulis (assembly GCA_034641835.2). Taxonomy (NCBI): domain Eukaryota; kingdom Viridiplantae; phylum Streptophyta; class Pinopsida; order Pinales; family Pinaceae; genus Pinus; species Pinus albicaulis. Next base: position 123,939 of record JAXQQM020080090.1, read on the forward strand.
ACCTGTTCCATATGTTTCCACCCCAAATCCACAGAAAAATAGAAATGCTGACCATTCTCTATTCACCCTTTGAAGTTCATGCAAAACTATTAATTTAACAAGACCATGATGGAATAATGAAGTTTCACATGCCTGAGTTTTCATCTGTACCTTATCTTCCATCTTGGCCAAACTTTGAAATAGAAAGAAAGGTAAATCTAAATAAATTATTCCAGTATAATGCAATAAGAGCTTGAAATGGTAAGAATACACCTTATGGTATCTTCCTTCACAGGTGAAGTACCTTTAAATGTTGGAGATTAGGTTAGCATATGTATCCTTGACATAACCTCCTGGCACTACTTTGGTTAAATCTGTGTCCACAAACTGTGGCTTCAAAAATATTTTACAAGGTTCCATTTCAAACCTGAAGTTTTTGAACCACCTTTCTTCTCCCCTTGGAATCTCTGTCACTAAAGATATAATTTAAGGAGAAATTGGTAAGTTTAAACATCCAACCTTTGTATTTGAACCTGTGAAATTAATGGCAAATTATTTTGTGACTTGATTATGACTCCCTGTAGCTTTTCACAGAATCTTTAGCATACTACTTTCTTGAAAGCTTCTTCAACTGATTTATCCTTGGTGAGAGCCTCTATGCTGTAGAAATTTGAATAATTGTTAAATTATTCACTGAGATGATCCTGATCACACATTATTTGAGCTTCATGCATAATACATAACCTCTTCTACCATTGATCATTAATTGCGGAAATATAAACAATCGCATGCGCACATTAAAACCATAAACAATCACACATATAAACACAGTATTTATGGGAAAGCTTAAAGCTGAAAACCCCAGCTATCTGTATATTATAATGATAGAGATCATATAAAAATCATTGTACAAACTCCTCACAAGCTCTCAGTACAATCTCCAATTGTTACACACTACACAAGTTCAGATCTAGCAAAACACATGCTCCAATCTGCTCCACCTGTTAGCCTGCCTCTACTGCACAATCCAAGATGAATAATGGATCAATCTGAGTTCAAATCCCTCTGGTATGCACTACGCAATCCTCATTTGCATCTCCATCAATGTGTGATGCAAACTCATGCACCAGTATAGTCACAATTGATAGTCACACTTGCTCTTTCACCTACCTCTTCACTGATCTCCACTGAAACTGTCCATGCACTGAAGTTAACTGATGTATTCTTTAGTTGATTTATGAGTTTATAATTAGTGAATTAATTAATAATTAATTCACACCACTCTCACTAGTGTATCAATCAGTTAGACTAGATACAACTAGCTCAACTATGTTTAACTGAGTTAAACCGAACACAACTCCATTAACTCCTCAATCAACTCCACCAAACTCACACCCGAAGTTCTAACTGAAGTCTCCATGCAATAGCTCCACTTAACCCTCAAGAATAGTGTAATTTCTTCTATCAGCTCCTGTGCCACATCTTTGCACTTAACTGAAGTGCTCCAAGAGAATAATATAATGTTTATAGTCCAAATATTATTAAGAGCTAATAATATTCGACATATCTATTTTTAGACTGGAAATCTAAAAATAGATTCTGCCTAATATGTCTAAAAATAGAAGTCCATCTATTTTTTCCGACTTGACCAACCATCCACAAATAGCATCCTGCAACTCTTAGAACATGATCCATATGTCTAAAAATATACATAGTCTAAAAATAGACTTTGCGCCAAAAATAGCCTGCGGGCCCACTTAGTGAAGGCGACTCCTTTCCACTAAGCTCATCATCTTGTTGCAATCTCAACATTCCCTCTCAACAAGATATGGATTATCTGCAACCCCTATCCTGCCCCTGTGGTATTCGAATTTGCTCCTGGTGAGCGCCTTCGTCAAGATATCAGCATCCTGATCCTCCATGGGAATGTATGAAAGTAACATGATCTTCCGCTGCACACAATCTCCGGGCGATGATGAGCATCGATGTCAATGTAGTTTAGATCTATCATGAAATACTCGGATTACCGCAGAGTTTTATGCAACTTTGATTATCACAATAAATCGCATAGGCTCTAAGTGTGAACTAAACAACCCGACCAGATCTTCCTCATCCATATAGCCTCGCATGTAGCCAAACTCACCGCCATATACTCGTCCTCTCGCCGAACTAAGTGCCAATGGATCTTTGCTTCCCGCTGTACCAAGAAACTACTCGTCGACCCAATATCGAAAATCCTTCATAGATGTGCTCTTTCCGTCCATTGCCTCTACCCAACCGTATCCACGAAGCCAGCCACTACCTCATCAAACCTGCCCGTACCATGATCCATATCCCGATGTGCCTCTGAGATATCTCAATACATGCTTCCTCTCCCTCCAAAAGAGCTTGGTAGGCTTAACCATAGCTTGTGAAATATGGTTAACTGCATAGCATATGTCGGCTCATGTATTGACCAGATACATTAGCGACCCCACCAACTGTCAATAATCAGTGGCATCCACTACCTCCACCGAATTAGCATCCTCCCTCCAACCACCAGGAAGAGGAGTATCAACAGTTGCGAGCTACGGTGGCATGTTGAACTTCTCCAGCATCTCCCAGAATAAAATCTCCCGAGAAACAAACAGTCCATCACTATGCCGCCAAATTTCCAATCCTAGGAAATAATGAAGGAGGTCCAAGTCCTTCATCTCAAACTCCTTTGCAAGATCAGCCTTGCATGAGTGTATCAATAGTTCATCACCTGTCAAAATCAAATCATCTACATAAAGTACAATGATTAGCAACTTACCCTCCACCACAATCTAGTATAGGTTCGGATCCGCCTCACTCTTAGAGAATCCAAGTCCAGTGAAATAACTGTCTATCCATGTGTACCAAGCACGAGGTGCTTGTTTCAACCCATACAACGCTCTCTTGAGCCTACACACATGCGACTTGCTGCTGAAGATCTCGAAACCTTCGGGCTGCTCTATGTACACCTCCTCCTCAATCACCCCGTTGAGGAATGCAGTCTTCACATCCATCTGATGAATGTGCCACCCCATCTGCGTTGAGAGAGCAAGAATCGTCTGTATGGAAGAATACATTGCGACAGGTGCAAAGGTCTCCTCATAATCCATCCCCTCTATCTGTGAGAAGCCTCGGGCAACAAATCTTGCCTTGCACTTCCCCACACTCCCGTCAGCTGCCTGCTTCACTTTGTAGATCCATATCGAACCCTCCACTGATTTCCCTTCCGGTCTCGAGACAATCTCCCATGCACTGTTTCTGACATTCGAATCATACTCTTCGACCATGGAATCTACCCATGCGGGATCCTCCACAGCTTCCTTGAAAGAGGATGGCTCTGTCACGATACACTTTCTCACAAGAGCCATGTATCCAGTGTATCGATTAGGTGACTGTATCTTTTTGCGTTGTGATGTAGGTGCTCCTACAACCTTCTCTGCATCTTGAGCCAGTCGCTCAGCTTCTGTAGTGCGCTTCTGCCCTCTGATGGTTGGCGCTGCCTAAGTGGTCTCTTCCACTCCATGAACCTCATCTTGTTGCTGATCCACATCCCGAGGCTCATCCTTAGGAACTAATAGCTCCTCATCTGCATGCAAGTGTGGCTCCCTCTCAAGCGAACACTTCATGGGTTTCTCCTCATGAAATTTGATATCCCGTCGCACAACAGTCTTGCGACTGTCTAGAAAATACACACGATAGTTGTGGGGGTATATCAATGTACCCCACAAATATCCCAACTTCGCGGTTGGCCCCGCCTTCTTCCTGGCATCCTTCGTCACATGAATGTAAACAGGTGAACCAAAAATCCTCAAATGGGAAATATCAGGCCTCTTAACAGAAAACGCCTCCTCGGGTGTACTCATGCCAAGTATCCTGTGAGGACAATGGTTATGTACATATACTGTAGTATTTCATGCCTCAGCCCACAAGTGAATGGGTAGGCCCTGATCATGCAACATCGCCCGTGCAGCTCCCACGATCGTTCTGTTCTTCCGCTCAGCAACCCCGTTCTGCTGTGGGTTATGAGGTTCTATGAGCTCTCTTCGAATTCCTTCTACGCTGCAAAATTCCTTGAATTCGTCAGATATGAATTCACCACCATTTTCGCTCCTAAGAGCCTTCACTTGCTTCCCCGATTCTTTCTCAACCAGCGCCTTGAACTCACAGAACTTTGAGTATGTCTCGCTCTTCTTCTACATGAAGAAGATCCAGCACTTACGAGAAAAATCATCAACAAATATCACATAATACCTGTGCTTTGCTGTTGAAGCTACTGAGAAAGGTCCACACACGTCTGTGTGAATTCTTTCAAGGATCGTCGTGGCACGACTATCCTTCTCGTGAAAGGTGGCTTTCACAAATTTTCCTAAGGTACATCCCTTGCACTGATCTGATTGCGCAAGAGTACCCTTAGGAAGCCCAATAGAAATCTGCTGTAATATCTTCAAAGCTCCATGGTGAAGGTGGCCCAATCTCCGGTGCCACAACTCGCCATCATCCCGACTCACCACTCCTTCTACCTTGCCTCCCATTTCTACGCAGCCATCTACCCACAATTGATAAAGGTTCTTAACTCGAACCCCTATCCTCCAGGTCTCACCAGTTGCCTTACTGCGCAGGAAAGCCTTTCCCTCGCTAAAGACAACATCATATCCTTTGTCTTCTAACATCGCCACAGAGATAAGATTCTTCTTCAATCCTGGAACATGCATCACTTCCTTCAATACGAAGGGTTTACCAAACTCCCTCTCAAAGGAAATGGTACCGATACCGGTCACACTGTATCTACCATCATCGCCCATCTCGATGTGCACTCCGAGATCTTTCTCATCCAGATCAGTAAACAAATATCGATCTCCTGTCATGTGAAAAGACGCACCACTATCCAGAAACCACACTGAACCCATCACAATTGAGACCAAGCATGTGATCAATGAAAAATCTAGCTCAAAATGCGAGGCTAAGGCCTCTCTAGCTGCAAATCCAGCAGCCTGCTTATTTTTCTTCTTCTGCAAACAATTTGTGGCATAATGTCCATGTTGGTGATAGTGAAAGCACTTCACCTTGGACATGTCCTGCTTTTTGCCTTTCGCACCGGAATGAGAATCTTTCTTGCTCTTCCCCTTCTTTGCTTTGGCAGCCAAAGAGTAATTCTCTTCATCAGAGTTATTTTATGAAGATCCGTCCCTGGTACTTCACCTTATCTCCTCTTGCACAAGATCCGACCAAAGTCGCTCCCATCCTGGCAATTTCTCCCGACCATTGACAGAGTCCTGATAAGAATGCCAACTCTTTGAAAGCCCAAGGAGAGCCAAGCTCACCAAGTCCTCATCATCAATAGTCACCCCCACACTTCCCAGCTCATCCTTGCATTGGATGAACTTCGTGAGGTACTTGGGCATACTGTCGCCTTTCTCCACCTTTATGTTTCTGAGTTTATCCTTGAGCGCAAAATTCCTTTGGTCACTCTTGCTTTGGAATAAATCCGTCAAAGCTTTCCACATCAAGAATGGAGAATCCTTACCATGAAGGCTGGATACTATGTGATCCTTCATGCCCTCCAACAGAATCCTTCAACACTTTGATGTCTTCTTTTTCCATGCGTCAAGTATGGCAGCATCACTAGAAGTAGGCTTTGGAACTTCTGCATCTATGAACTCCTTCAACCCATTGTCACCCAGCACCACCTCCATTTTGTCCTTCCATGAAATATAATTCGAGCTACCCTCAAGGGCATACTCCAATCACAAGCTGTTGAAAGACATCTCAACTTCGACACCAAGAAAACACTACTGCAAATTTGAATTCCACCAGCTCAAAACTCAACCGCTTCAATGTTTTGCAATTGCTCCAATGATCAATATTGCTCTAATACCATGTAGAAATTTGAATAACTGTTAAATTATTCACCGATATTATCCTGATCACACACTATTTGAGCTTCATGCATAATACATAACCTCTTCTACCATTGATCATTAATTGTGGAAATATAAACAATCGCATGCGCACATTAAAACCATAAACAATCACACATATAAACACAGTATTTATGGGAAAGCTTAAAGCTGAAAACCCCCAACTATCTGTATATTATAATGATAGAGATCATGTAACAATCATTGTACAAACTCCTCACAAGCTCTCAGTACAATCTCCAATTGTTACACACTACACAAGCTCAGATCATGCAAAACACATGCTCCAATCTGCTCCACCTGTTAGCCTGCCTCTACTGCGCAATCCAAGATGAATAATTGCACATCCTGAGTTCAAATCCCTCTGGTATGTACTGCGCAATCCTCATTGGCATCTCCATCAATGTGTGGTGTAAACTCATGCACCAGTATAGTCACAACTGATAGTCACATTGCTCTCTCACCTACCTCTTCACTGGTCTCCACTGAAACTGTCCATGCACTGAAGTTAACTGATGTATTCTTTAGTTGATTAATGAGTTTATAATTAGTGAATTAATTTAATAATTAATTCACACCACTCTCACTAGTGTATCAATCAGTTAGACTAGATACAACTAGCTCAACTATGTTTAACTTAGTTAAACTGAATACAACTCCACTAACTTCCTCAATCAACTCCACCAAACTCTGTCACATGAGTTCTAACTGAATTCAACATGCAATAGCTCCACTAAACCCTAGGAATAGCGTAATTCCTTCTGTCAGCTGCATGTGCCACATCCGTGCACTTAACTGAAGTGCTCCAAGAGGATAAGATAATGTTTAGAGTCCAAATATTATTAAGAGCTAATAATATTCGACATATCTATTTTTAGACTGGCAATCTAAAAATAGATTCCGCCCAATATGTCTAAAAACAGAAGTCCATCTATTTTTTCCGACTTGACCAACCATCCACAAATAGCATCCTGCAACTCATAGAACATGATCCATATGTCTAAAAATAGACATAGTCTAAAAATAGACTTTGCGCCAAAAATAGCCTGCGGGCCCACTTAGTGAAGGCGACTTCTTTCCACTAAGCTCATCATCTTGTTGCAATCTCAACATATGCCTTCAGGTTCCATTCTAAAATAGTGGCCTGATCTTTGGTTTCTTTTTTCCTCTGTCATCTTTCACTCGGAATCCATGTGGCTTCAGAAAACCTGTAATAAACTGGCTCGCTTGATTTAAAAGAAACTAGCTCGCTTGATTAAGGGTTCAGCCTCGCTTGAGAATTGGTTTAGCCTCACTTGAGAATTGAGAGAAGCTCTGGATTATGCTTACCATAAGCTTGTCATTCGAAGAAAAAAATGCAGCAAGTGTTTTTGCATGAGATAATGTAACCAAGGAAAACCATCCCTTTTCAAATTTTAAAATGACTAATGATAAATGACCCCTAACAAATCTCATGATGGTTATGAATGGTTGCATGTGTGAGAAATGATTCGTGGATTGACACCTACCCATGAAATTTAATGAAATTTGATGGATTTGACAGTTGGACAGGATTGGTTATGAATCCCTGATTTCGTAGCGCGTGTAATTTATCTTCAGGGTTTTACGCTACGAAAAGACCAGCGTTTTCGTAGCACAAAAGCAGTTTTTAACACTGTCTACACTACGAAAATGTGGTTTCGTGGCTTATTCGAAAAAAATTTCAACATGACTAAACACATGATTTCTGAAACATAACATGGGACCCTTAAAGTGTGAAAAAAAGTTGTTGGACCTTATTTGATGATGGAGATGAGACTCTAACCTTATAACATAGATTCTAGAAACACAAAAATGACTTAACCCCTATTCTAAGACCATGACTTAGGAACAAATACAAACTATCCAAGTTTGGAAAACTTTTATAGTGATAACACTCTCAATGCTATTTTTCCAGGTACCCCAGTTACTAAATATCATTCCCAAACCATATATTCAACTAAATGTTAAATATATTAAACAAAACATAGGATATTGACTTGAATTTGGTTAACCCTTATTCAATGGGTTTTTATGATTCTATCAGGTTAGTTTGACCACACAACCCATGCCCACCCCAACGAAAAACCAAAATAAATGACAAAAGTTAGAAAATAAACATACTCTAAACTTAGTTCGAAGGGTTATCTTAGTTGGTCAAGTCTCTGTCAGTAAAAAACCTCTACTATTGAGAGGTCACTGATTCAATTCACTCAACATTATTTGGTCACAAATTCATTTCACTTAGCACTATTAGGGTGAATTTATTGTTTCATCTGACACGAGGTGAATCCTTTGGGAAGATTTACATGGTAAAAATATTCCTTAGATGTAATGGTTAGCGTTCTCCAAGGAATGTTAAACACATAAACATACACTAAACTTCAAGTCCATCATCAATTTTCCTGGGATTTATTTTACTTAATTCTTGAAATTGGGATTCTGAAGGTTATGGCATGTAAGCTAGAGTGAATGGAGGCACAAAGAAGAGAATAAAAGTGATAAATCTCCTCCAAATTGTTAGAATATCTACTTGGTTGCTCTAAAAGTGCCTTCACAATGTACCTTTAGTAGCACACCTTTTGTAAATTTAGATCCAAGATGGTGGAGGGTGCAATAGAAAAACCTCCAAGTGAGGCATATTTTCTTGATGTAGATAGTTGAAAATATTTCAATAGTTGATCCACTTCGAGCAAGTTTTATTCCATTTATCATTTTTCCAGAACTAGAATAGGTTGCTTTTCGTAAACTAGCAAAAACATTATTTTATAAGAAGTAAAAAACATATTTGATATATTTGGAAAGTGTTTTAGCACAATTTTCTTGGTAAGGTAGCCCAACATACGAGTCTAGAGTATGAGGGTGCATACATTTGGGGTGAATTTCCTTCTTTAGCATGATTTTCCATGCGGGTTTGGAATTAGGAAAAATTTATTCCAAACTTGATTGTAACTCATGACCCTTTTCTATGGTCATAAAGGCAGTGCATGAGAGTAGACTGAGGTATTCTAGTTTTGGTCCTTTCATTGTGTATTTAAATTTTTTTTTTAATTTAATGAGATGATAGTTGTAAGTTTGAGAGTTTGAGATTTGTATTTGTTGTTCATGAATCATATGCATTTTCAAATCAATATATCGAAGTTCTTCTTATCATGGTATGCAAATTTAACCTAGTATGAGAGCATGTATAGAAATCTTCTAGGATTCCATGTATATGGGTAGTAGGGCTACTACCTAGGATAGGGAAGTTTTGTTGGAAATTTTTAAGCATGGGATGTCCAAGATCCATTCTAGACCTATGATAGTTTATGGAAGGTTTCTTGTTTTTTTTGTTTAGCTCTGTGTTGTAGGAGTGATAGTGTAACTACCTTTAGTCTCAAATATGAAGACTGATTGGAAGGCCCCTCCAATTTTTTTTCTTATATGTGTCCGTTGCAGTTTCTTTTTAAGGAGAATGGGCCTTGATATCCTGTCAAATAAGAGGTTGCAATACTATATTTCTAAAATCTGAGTTGCATGTCTCTATACATTTTCAAATTAGAAAGTGTCTAATTGAAAAGGAGGAAAAATTTTAGATGTATGTGAAACCATGACTTCAAGTTCAAACTCATTATTATGTAACATTAATTGATGACTCATTTATTTCTCTTAGAAGCTCTATGTTTGTGTCATGAAGACCACGGATGAGGCCTTTGGGAAGATTCGAGAGTTTAAAGATTTTCTATAAAAATAAAATAGGTGAGAAGATCGAAGTGTTGAGATCAAATACTGGAGGAGTATGTGCCTCCAAAGAGCTTGACACTTTTTTCACGGAAGTAGATATCAAGAGTGAGTTGACAGTGCCTTACAAAACACATAAAAATATGGTTTTAGAGAGGAAGAATAGGCCCATCATAGAGACTTCCAAGGCAATGATCCATGAAATATATCTGCCCATTTGTCTTTGGGCATAAGCGTGTTCTACAAGAATCTACATTTCAAATATGTGACCTTAGTAGATATTCAAGGATAAGACACTAGAAACAAATTTCATTAGACATTTTTTTTGTTTTTGGTTGTCTTATATATATTCATGTCGCTAGGGAGAAAAGAACAAAGTTGGAACCATCTAGTTTGAAGGGTACTTTGGTGGGATACAATGAGGCATATAAGACTTACAAAGTCTACATTTTTTTTTAAATGGAAGATGTTAAGGTTGATGAGGATGCATGGTCTTTTAAGCCTTAGTGTCATGCAACAAAGATTAGGGAAGAATATAAGCTCTATTCTGCAAAGGTTTTTCCACAAATTCTAGTGAAATCAAATTGAAACTAGTAAGATATTAGTACAATGGAGGTACAAAAATAAATTTTCCTTCTAGTCCAGTTAGGAGGCCCGAATGGTTTACCTAGTAGTGTAGGGCACACAAGAGCAAGCAGGATCACATAAATATTCATTTTTAGTCTGTCATCCTCTTGAGAGGTTTCCTAATTATGGTGCATTGGTTTATTCCAATTTATTGATAAGAAAATGGTAAGTCATTTTTTCATATATACTAATTTTCAAAATGTTTAAATGCTATTTTAGAATTCAGTTGAGGAACCCTCACATTGAAACAAATATATAGTCTGTCAAATCCATTGGCTTGAATAATGCCATATAAGAAGTTTGGAAATTTTTTTGTATGTGTTCGTCAATGTTTGAAAACTCAGACTCAGACTGATCTTATTTCAATGACTCGACTTACCAAAAAAATATATAACACTCCAAACCATTGGAACATAATGTGAAAAAGTCTGCTCATGGAACATACATATACCATGTAAATCTGAATATATCAAAAACATTTCAAAATAGCACTGAGTCTAATATATATTAGCAACAATTAGGCTCTAAATGGGCTCAATAGGTTTTAGAGTCTGGAAAAAAATGCTACAACCATCTCCTTTTGGCTTAGCCTTGTCTTCTTCAAATTTTGCAAGTTGGTTTTGCAATTCAAATCTAATATGTCCAATCTTCTCTAATGAGGCCATGCATGGAGAAACTTGGCCTCTTATAATATCCAAGTGTTCTTTAAATCTATGAATTCCCACTCCCCCTACCATTCTTATTGCATTTCTTGCAGTATTTGCAATAAATTTTCACAATATCCAGATTAGTATGGACACATGCACGATCTTTGACTTTAATGGTGGCAACCATGGTAAAATTATAATCTGCAGTTTGAAAGAGAACATTAGATTTCTCAAATATGAGTAGCATAATTCTATATATGTGCAAATTACAAAGTATTAATCAATTTCAAGACAATTACATATTTCAAATGATTTGCATTTGTAATTTAAAGAGGCACATATTTGAATTTTGAAGAGAAAAAAATTAAAAATAGGGACAGATTTCAGAGGATCGACATTGGCAATTTAAAGAGAAGGAAAGCATGCCTCAAAATGAGAATAATGAGTAGTGGGCACAAGAATTTGGATACAACTCCTACATGATTAAAGATGCAATATAGCCTCCTGATTAAGCGACCCGAATTCATTGCAAACAACCTCAAACATATTCCAAACTAGCACCAATCTCAAGCGTCAAATTTATCTTCATGATTTTGGCTCTACTCCAAAATTCCAAATGATCACAAATGCTCTGTGAGAAAGGTGTGAGCCAAATAGAGGAGTGGGAGATCTCTTTATAAAAGTGTGCTCAATTTAATGCTTTGGTTTTTTTAGTTTTTTAATTAAATATTGAATTTTTTTCTTTGATTTTGTATGGGTTCATCATGCATATACTTGGCTAAGTAGGGTTAATTTGGTATCAAACTTTCCCATCGAGCCAAGTCAGACCAATTTTTAGAACACTGGTGTGGGGCCCTTGTCCAGTATCTCATAATGTAATCAAAATATATTAATATTAAGTATATCTGGGTTGTTGGCCACAAAATATAATAGAAGCAAGGCATGCGAGTGTTGGATATAGCTTGCCTCCTAGCCACTAAATCCTATGTTATTAGAAAAATAGAAATAAGATATATAAAATAAACCCTCATAGATATGGGGACCTAAGATTCTTCATGTTATTCATTCACTTCAAGGAAATGGGATGGTGGGGGTCTTCTTTGGCTTTGTGCTCTTCTATTTGTCTCTCATCCCTAGATTTCAGAGCAAGCTTTGATCCTTGGAGGGCTTTCAAAAAGTAATTCATCATTGAATTGTTATAGTGTTCCATTGATACTTTCAATAGGGGGTTCTTATTTGAGGCTGAATCCATGTGATAGAATATCATTTCTTTAGCATGCTATTATAGATCTATGGTCAAAGAGGAATTTTTCTTCTTGTTTCTTGAAAAATATACATTGGGGATGATGTGATCCAAGTACTTTTCTATATTCTGATGACTCCTTTGGGCGAATCTACATGGAAAAAATATTCCTTAGATGTAATGATAACCATTCTCCAAGGACTGTGAACCACATAAACATACCTTAAACTTCAAGTCCATCATCAATTTTCCTGGGATTCATTTCACTTAATTCTTTAAATTCGGATTTTGAAGGTTATGACATGTAAGCTAGAGTGAATATAGGTAGGAATAAGAGAAGAAAAGTGATAAATATCCTCCAAATTGTTATAATATCTACTTGGCTTCTCTAAAAGTGTCTTCACAACATGCCTTTAGCAACACACATTTTATAAATTTAGATCCAAGATCATGGAGGGTGCACTATAAAAAAATCCAAGTGAGACATATTTGCTTGATGTAGACAGTTGAAATTGTTTTGATAGATGATCAAATCTGAGAAAGTTTTATTCCGGTTATGGTTTTTATAGAACTAGAATAGGTTTCTTTTCTTAAACAAGAAAAAACAAATATTTTATAATAAGTTAAAAACATATTTCATATATTTGGAAAGTATTGTTAGCACAAATGTCTTGGCATGGTAGCCCAACATGAGTCTAGAGTTGGAGGGTGCATGCATTTGGGGTGCATTTCTTCTCTATCATGATTTTCCATGCAGGTTGGGAACTAGGACATATATAGTCCAAAATTGATTGTAACTCATGACCCTTTTCTATGATTATAAACTAGGGCATGAGAGTAGAGTGAGGTATTGTAGTTTTAGGCCTTTCATTGTGTTTTTAATTTTTTTCTTATTTAATGCAATGATAGTTGTAAGTTTGAGAGTTATATTTTCTTTTCATGAATCATATGTATTTATATATCAATGTGTTGTAGTTCTGCTTACCATGGTCTAACAAAAACATGGTATGAGAGCACATTCTGAAATCTTCTAGGATTCCATGCATATGGATAGTAGGGTTACTACCTAAGATAGGGAAGTTTTGTTAGAAATTTTTAAGCATGGGATTTCCAAGATCCATTCTGGACATATGATAGTTTATTGAAGGTTGCTGCTTTGTTTTGTTTAGCTCTGTGTTATAGGAGTGATAGTGTAACTATATTTAGTCTCAATGATTGGAAGGCCCTTCCAATTTTTATATTTGTGTGTGTTGGTTGCAATTTATTTTGAAGGAGCATGGGCTTTGGTATCCTGTCAAAAAATAGGTTGCAACATTAGATTTCTAAAATCCAAGTTGCATGTCTCTATAATTTTTCAAATTAGAAATTTTGAGTCAAATTTAAAAGGAGGACACATTTTATATGTATGTGAAACCATGACTTCAATCTCATTATTAGGTAACATTAATTGATGATCCATTTATTTCTCTTATAAGCTTTGTGTTTATGTCATGAATATCAGGGATGAGGTCTTTGGGAATTTTTGAGAGTTTAAATCTTTTGTAGTATAATAAAAATAGGTGAGAAGGTTAAAGTGTTGAGATCAGATAATGGAGGAGTATATACCTCCAAAGAGTTTGACTCATTTTGTAAGGAAGTAGAGATCAAGAGGGAGTTGATAGTGCTATAAAAAAGACATCAAAATGTGGTTGTAGAGAGAAAGAATAGGCCCATAATAGAAACTTCCAAGGTAATGATCCATGCCATTGATCTTCCTAGTTGTCCTTGGGCATAAGCGTGTTGTAAACAAATTTACATTTTGAACATGTGAGCTCACTAGATATTGAAGGATAAGACACCAGAAACATATTTCAATGGTGAGAAACCACAAGCCTTACTTTTTTTTTATTTTGGTTGTCTTATATATATTCATACCATTGGGGAGAAGAGAACCAAGTTAGAACCATCTAGTTTGAAGGGTAATTTGGTGGGATACAATGAGACATATAAGGCTTACAAAGTCTATATTTTGTTTAAATGGAAGATGGTTTTCAAATGAGATGTCAAGTTTGATGAGGATACATGGTCCTTTAAGCCTTAGTGGCATGAAAAAAATATTGGGGAGGAAGAGAAGCTTGATTCCTCAAATTTTGTTCCACAAATTCCAGTGAAATAAAATTAAAATCTGTTAGATACCAATACAGTGGAGGTAAAAATACCATTTTTCCTTCTAGTTTAGTTAGGAGGCCTGAATGGTTTACCTAGAAAGTGTAGGGGGCACAATAGCAAGTAGGAGCACATAAATATTCCTTTTTAGTGTGTCATCCTCTTAAGAAATTTCCTAATTATGGTGCATTGGTTTCTTCCAATTTCCTAATAAGAAAATGGTAATTCATTTGTTCATATATACTAATTTTCAAAATTTTTAAATGCTATTTGAGAATTCAGTTGAGAAACCCTCACATTGAAACTACTATATAGTCTATCAAGTCCACTGGCTTGAATAATGTCATATACGAAGTTTGGAAAGTTTGTCTATGTGTTAGTCAATGTTTCAAAACTTAGACTTGGAATAATCTTATTTTAGTGACTTGATTTACCAAAAAATATATAGGACTCCAAACCATTGAAATAGAATATGAAAAAGTCTGCTCATGGCACATACATATACCATGTAAAGATGAATGTATCAAAAAAGTTTCAAAATGGAACCGAGTCCAATATATATCATAAACAATGAGGCTCTAAATGACCTCCATATGCTTTAGAGTCTGAAAAACATGCTACAACCATAACCTTTTGGCCTAGCCTTATCTTCAAATTTTGCAAGCTGGTTTTGCAATTCAAATCTAATATGTCCAATCTCCTCTAATGGGACCATGCATGGGGAAGCTTGACCTCTTATAATAGGCAAGTGTTCCTTAAATCTATGAATTCTCACTCCCCCTGCCCTTCTTAATGCATTTCTTGCAATATTTGCAATAAATTTTCACATCATCCAGATTAGCATGGATCCATGCAAGATCGTTGACTCTAAGGGTGGAAATCATGGTAAAATTCCAATCTGTGGTTTGAAAGAGAAAAGTAGATTTCTAAAATCCAAGTAGTATAATTCTAGACCTATGCAAATTAAAGTATTTGAGTCAAATTCAAAACAGGGTCCTATTCAGATGATTTTCATATGTAATTTAAAGAGGCAAATATTTGAATTTTGAAGGGGAAAAAATAAAAAACAGGGACAAATTTTAGTGGACCCACATTTGCAATTTAAATAGAGGGAAAACATGCTTGGAAATGAGAATAATGGGGAGTGGACACAACAATTTGGTCCACAACTCCTCCAAGCTTCAAGATGGACTATAGCCTCATGATTAAGCTACCTAAATCCATTGCAAACAACCTCAAATAGATTCCAAACCAGCACCAAGCTCAAGCATCAGATTGCTCTTCAATATTTCAACTCTACTCCAAAACTTCAAATGCTCATAAATTATCTGTGAGAAAGGTGTCAGCAAAATAGAGGGCTGGGAGATATCTTTAGAGAAATTTTCTCAATTTAATACTTTGGTTTTTTTTGTTTTTTAATTCAATATTGAAATTTTTTCTTGGATTCTGTATGGGTTCATCATGCATCTACTTGGTAGAGTGGGGCTTATTTGGTACCAAACTGGCCCATCGAGCCAAGTCGGACCAAGTTTTAGAACACTAGTGTTGGGCCCTTGTCCATTGTCTCATAATATAGTCAAAAGAAAATAATACCAAGTATAGTTGGGTTGTTGGCCACTAAATATAATAGAAGCAAGACATGCTATTGTTGGATATAGGTTGCCTGCTAGCCACTAAATCCTATGCTATTAGAACAATAGAAATAAGATATATAAACTAAACTCTCATAAATCCTATACCTGAAAAACCTCTTTTGCAGTCACAGTCATTCAGAAAGCCTGTGTTTTCTATCTTAAACCTGTTGAACAGATCCCAGATTCCTAATTGCATAAGAATTTCTCAAATTCCCTATGTTTAAGAAAAATTAACTATTGCAAACTGTGTAATATTGCTTTAGTTATCTCAAAATTAGAAAGAAACAAATGATACCTAAAGTTGGAGGATCCAAGCCTGTTAAACTTGGAGGATCCAAACCTTCTAATTCTGAAGAAGCTAAAGCCATAAAATCTACTCCTACACTCACTACAAAAACCACTGTGATTGTTAATCCCCTTCAGCCACCAGTTTCTAATGAAGAAATTATCCCTTTAATTGATTTGGATTATAAAATTGCAGACCCTCTAGTATAATTCAACCTATTAGAAGTTCACAATTGGTGTTATGAGAAGTTCCTAGATAAAGATGACATGCCTATCTTGGATACAAATTTACCCAAGTATGTAGTCACATTAACACTGTTAGTATGAATCTTGATTCGAAGTGTACGAAAAAAGACCACTTTAGCTGCGCATAACTAACAACCCTATCAACGGAAATGACTGCTAACATCTTCAAATCTGTAATTAGATGATCAAGACAAATTTTGCAAAAATCTAGATCTATGCATTAGAAGACATTAAACAGTAGAAAAATAAGATTTACTCCTTAGATCCAATAGACAAGACAAGAATATATCCAATGAATTTTTTTTTAATGGCACTTGGGCGGAAAACACAAGAGGGTGTTCCCTGTTCTCCTCAATGGGATGGGTTCTTGTGAGTCCTCAACATTTCAGATTTAGAATTTCTCTCTCTTGATGGTGTAGAAAACCCAAAAAAAAATGGAAAAGTATGGCTATGATTGTGGATCTATAGCCAGACCAAGTGTTGAGATCCAGAGTGATCTTTAGGCAACAAAATGTGACAAATGAATGGGAAAACCCTTCTATTTATAACAAAATATTGAGTTAGTCTAGATCTTGGTGCATAATTAAAATATTGTTAACCAAATCTAAATCCAACTTTTATGGAATATTTTATTATATTTGTTGGAGGGAAAAGGTATTTGACTTGAGTCAAATCCTCTTATTTCTAAATAATAAATAAAGAAATGATTTATTTATCATTTTAAGGATGTGATTAAGTAATAATAAATAAATAAATGATCTATTTATCATTTTAAGGATATGATTTGAGTAATAATCAAACAAATAGTGATTTATTTAATTATTTAAGGGTGAATAAGTCATATTTAACACAAAATATTATTTAAATAAGCTTTAAAAAATTACTCTTTAGAAAATAATAAGATAAATAATGATTTATCTAATTAATTTCCTTGTTTTGGGTTAAATATAACCAAAATTATTAATTAAACTACTATTTAACTAATTATTTCTTGAGGAAAATAAAACAAATGTATATTTATTTAATATTTCCTTATGCGGTTTCCTGTCTAGACCATAAACAACTTAATAAAGGTGATTTACTAAGTTGTTTTCATAGTGAAAGCAATTTTACTTGGGGTAAAATTGGTCTTACATGGTGTACTTGGGTCCATATAATGATAATAGGTTAGATGACCAAAAAATGGTGTAACAGATTGCCCCCCCAGCATGCGAGCGTTAGGAGCTAATCGTATGACCAAAGTACATTATAAGAATTCAATCACTAGACATCAACTGGGAAGTCAAAGAGAGAGAAATATAATGTAGACCAAAGTGCTGAAAGAACTACACCCTAAGGAAGTGACTTGTAGGTGCGACAAGTCTTTTTGATGAGTCAGTACCTGTTATAGGTGGCGGGGGAGGCATAACTATGCCTGCCGAGGCAATAGTACAAACAATAAGGCGTCCGGAAAACCATAGGACAAAATAATATAGGATATGCTGACATAAACATGAGCTAGATAAATAACATGATAATGAATCCCACATACATATTGTGCATGGGATAACAGCCAGGACTTGTACAATAATAGCTGAGTCCATGAGATATAAATGCAACCCAGATGCCCCTGAACACAGGAAAGGGCTCTAAAAATCTGACCGATACATGCAAACAAAATAGCACTACAAGCGGCTGAGGCCAACATCATCAAATGTATGGAGCTTCATTGAAGGCTATGATGAAGAGCTCATTTGAGTGTGTGGGGGGCTACCTGTGGGGCCACCCCTCATGAGGGCTGAGACATCTCACACACACTCAGGAATCATCGATGTCAACTGCTGCATCACTGAAACATCGAGTATACAGATCTTGATCATACTAAAAGGAGCTGAAGCCGAGAAACAATTAAGTCAAAGGGCAATAAGGAGTCCCTTTGCCTGATCCGAGGCACCGAACTAGAGTGGAAGCTGGAACCAAGGTACACCGCCCTCTAGACCTATCTTTTGGAATGAATGAGTTGATGTCGACAGAAGGAGGTTCACCATAGGTGAGGCAATAACGGATCCTCAACTAGGGCACAAGAGAAAATAGTAGAGTGACTGATAAACTGACACCAATGATGGTGATGTAATGGAGGGGAATGAGTAGTGAACGAACAACTTCCCTTATTAGAGCATAAAGGACATGGATGACATGGCAACAACTGACACAAAATCATCAGGGATAAGGGATAGTGGGACTGAAGGCCATAATGTGCGACACGAGAGAGGGACCAAGCAATAAATGATGGAGGACTGTGGCGAGATGCAAAGGGACTCAGGATAGACTCCATGAAAGCACTGATGACTCAAATCAGATGCACTAAACAAGGGTGACTCAATGGTACTGCCACATATGTAAAGGGTCCAATGGGGACCATAAAAGCATGAGTACCAGATGGTAACTCATGACGAAAGTCGACACGAGCATGGACAAGTATGGAGGCAACATGGTGCCCCCGGTATGAGTGTTGCAAGTGAAGAAATTCGATTTTTGAGGAAGGGTGAAGTGGCGCTTCTTGGGAAAATGTGTCCCGATGAATTATCAAATCACTAAAAACTAACAGATACCCATTTGAGGGCTCAGTGAGAGCCTTCCAACGGTGTGGATGGTTTGGTAAACGGAGCCATGGTTGGATCACAACAAGCGAAATAAGAAATAGGGGTTTCTCTTTTAATAAGGCATTTTTCCCTCCAAATTCATTCATTTGAATGTGGAGCTGTGGTGAATGTGGAGAGGAGAGAAGGCCCTAAATCTTGCGGTGATCGTAGCAGACAAAATGACTGTTGGAATCGAGATCTGTTAGTTGCAGGTAAGAGGCCTAAACCTACTCTTTCTTTTCAGTGGATTAAAAGTTCAGATTTGGTCCCTAATTCTCAGGAAAAGCCCCCTACTCCTCCTCATGGCCGGGTCGCACTTTTTGGGGCACAAAGTGCGACCTAGGTAGCAGGTTTTGGCCAAATAAGTGTGACCTATCCCAGTTTTGGTCCTGAAAAGTGTGACCTGTCTGAGAGGGGTGTTTCTGTGCTATTTTTTGGCTGAGCACTAGGAATTTTTGATGAGAAGCAATATTTCCTATCTGTATACTGATGAATATGATGATTTTGTGAAGGTAATGTAGAATTACGGATCAACTAGAGAGAGAGAGACCTGGGCGCATTATGTTTGGAGATCCGGGAGGATCAGGGTGTCCGTAGTGCTTTGACCAGGTTTGGGGTTTTGAAGTTTGTGGAGAACCCTTTGATGAGAGCTGGGGAGCCCTTATTGGCCCGGATTGTCAGCTATTGGGATTCGAACCATGAGGTCTTTATAGTGCAGGGGCACCGGATCGAGTTGAGAGTCTAGGATATATATTTCCTGACTGGTCTCCCACCACTTTGGATGGTAGGGAATGCTTAGCCAGTATTACCACGTGGGTAGAATATCATAGAGTTTATGGAGCTCTGTTGTTAGCCAGGTCTCCAAGTTAAGGGGAATCGAATACCCATCAGGGATTTGGAATGGTTAGAGACTCGTGCTATGGCCACAGCGGTGTTGTGGATCCTAGAAAACTAGGCACTCCATCACATCACGAGGGGGAAAATGATGCTTTTGGAAAGTGTTTTGAGTGGGACCTATTATGGGTGGGCCCAGATGATGTTGTCGCCGTTGAAATGACAGTTGTCGCTATGTAAGCGGCAAGTGAAGCATGACTGTGCATATGGTACAGTTTTGTGCTCTTTCTTCTTTGAGAAGATCCTGACACTTCGACCTCACATACATCTCCCAGATGGGGGCCCGAGAGAGCCTAGGATGCGCCAGTGGGGGTGACTACTATGCAGAGGAGGAGGTGGAGCAGTTGGAGGGGTGTTCCATCTTGATTTCTTTTTTCATTTGGATCAGATGCTGTTGTATATAGATGACTATCCCTATAGTGGGATGAGTTATTTTGGGGACCCAGATTTGCCACTTCTGCCTGGTTGTATATGGGGACCCGATGGTAAGTGTCACATTGCTAATATTTTATGTGCATGTAAAGTTTCTAGAATATTGTATGTAGTACTGATTCTTTTAATTTTTGTATGCAGACACAACATCGGTAAAACCAACCAGGTACATGGGGTGAAATGCAGTATCGGGGGCTGCAAAATCTAGTGGATCAAGGGCGCAGCAAAATGACGATGTAGCAGCCCTTCTGGAGGACATCCGTCATAGCTGTGAGAGGCTTCTCGTCGGTGTTTTGGAGCGCGGATGGCAAGACTTATATGACCAGTACATAGAGCCATGTATTTGTTTACCCTCGGAATGGCGAGAGGTCATGCGATGCATGGTGATAGCCAGATAGAGTGTGCATGATCTATGAGCTACAGGGGCAGAGCCACTGGCTCGGGATCCTCCAGATAGTGATTAGTGCATAGGGTCATGTGGTGCCCCCATTTTTGAGTTTTTTATAACATGATGTGGGCATGTCATATGTATCAGAGTTGATGAACTGTAAAACATTTTATACGACACATACTATGAATATGCATCATTTTGATATTTTTATGTTATTGTCTTGTGTTAAATGTGTGTTTTAAATGCCAATCCAGAATATGGTTTGCAATGCAATCTACATAGTGATTTTGTGCTCTAGGTACATGACTGAAAGCAATGATTTCAAATTCATGCATCGAAAGCTTCACTCGTAAATATCTTCTGAAAAGGATAGGATTATGCACACGATAGACATCATTCAATTGCATGACAAGAAGCAAGGAATCTAAACGAACATGAAGATGGAGGATGTGATGTGAAAGGGCATCGGCTAATAGACCTCGTATTGCATCATATTCAACCTGATTATTGGCAGCAGTACCAATGCATACACCATTTGAAAGAACAAGCGCATGAAAGGGGGTAAAAATGGCCCAACTTGCCAAGGCTAAATTCCGAGTGTAGCAAATTGCACCATCGGCAAAACCAATATAAGGTGTGGATGGTAGATCTATATGAAGGGTGCCACAAGACAATAAATGGAAGGCTGATGAACAATGTTGGAAACCTGAGCTCAAAGTAGAAATCGAACGTACTTCACATGAAGGAGTGATCTGGGTAAGATGTCTACTAATCACATGTCGTCGGTAAGGTGGAGTGTGGGAGCTACCAGAGGTGTAACTTGAGTTGAGGTTATGAAAGTCATCATGGGCATGGGGTGTGCTATCCCATTGATGGGCGGGAAGGATGGAGTCGAGGGTGGACGTGGTTTCCATGATGTCATCATCGCAATAGAAAATGGTGTGACTGTAGGAAGGGAGACCACCTAATGCAGCGAAGCTACTTGACTAATCATCTGGAGACGAAAGGTTCACATGTGAATCATCATGGGGGATTATGGAAGAATAAGAAGATAAAGAGTCTACTGATGTTGAGCCCATGGTGATCGCTAAAGGGGGTTCAAGCGAAACAACAGGGGAAGATTCGATGGGAGCTTCAACCCAAGGTCTCATGGACGATGAAAGCTAGAGGATGGTGGTCGCATGCTCCGTCATGTCAAAATTGGGGGGGGGGGGAATGTCAATAGGAGTGGGTAGATACTTGGTCTAGCCTACAACATATTGTGAAAGTACAAGAGAAGCAGATTGGTTCTGTTCAATCTCGTACTCTTGGACTACTTCTAAAGAGGCATGGTAATTTGTAAGGCCGGGACAATGATGAGAGTAATGGCCATGGAGAGCACAAAAAGCACAAGGGTGTTTGGTGTGAATAGTCTTGGTGTTCTTGGTAATGGTCGATGAAGAAGTAGAGGTTTCGGGGACCGTCGACTTAGGGAACGCGACATTAACCATGGGCTTGATGTGGGGCAACTCGGGACAAGCATGGGTGGCATGACTGATGACATCACACAAAGCATAGGGCTTTGAAGGGGGAGGAGGTGTAGGGTCAGTCGAGGCCGCTTTGTCCTTTGAGGCCTTTTTGCGAGCTTTGCCCTTCTTACCCAAAGTGGTCTCAACAGGAGGCAGTTCCTGTTGAGGTGGTTGAGGCACTGTGACAATAGGAGAAGTCAGGGGGACCGGTTGAATCAGGGTCAAAGCAAGATAAGGTTAAGGTTGGCCTGGTAGGGTAGCAGTTGGAGGATCAAGGTACCAAACCGGAATCCCAATGGTCAAGTTAGGAAGAGAGAGGGTGGCCATGACAGGTGCCATATATATGTCTAGTGGAGGGACTAGGAATGGTATCTGACTGGAGGGGTAGTGGCCAGATGGGATGGCTCCTAAATGGTTAAGGCCTGGAGGAACCAACATGGGAGGATAAAGAGGCTCATGAGTAACAGTTGAAGGGCTAGGAGGAGAAGGTCCAAAAGGCTACATCAAAGGGCTAGGAGATGGCTGTGGAGGGTGAGGAGGTCGCTGACTAGCCAAGGCAGGCCACTTGAGAGAAGCCTGAGACGCTTGCATCATGCAAACATTTGATGAGCTGGGATTAGAGATGGGAGGAGGAAGACCAGGGAATGTACCCAGAAAGGAGGAATCCTTGTAGACGTCGGGTGAGACACTGGTCAAAGGGTCAACGGTTTGCTTGTTGGCCACCGAAGAGATAGTAGACTCAAGGGAGGTTTGAGACTTCGGTTCGTAATACGTCAACTGGTCAATGGTGACTATCCTTCTGTTATGAGGGAAGGAAATCTTGCGGTGGACCGCGGAAGGGATAGCTGACATCACATAAGTGTAGCTACAACCCAATAGAATGTTGTAATCTAAGGGGGCGTCTATGACTTCTACGTCAATGCAAACCATCTTGCCCACAAGAGTAGTGGGACAATTGCAGAACAAGCCAATGGGCTTAGAGGCATGGCCATCCCATGCTCGGAGAATGATTGTGGAAGGAGCCAACTCAGGGGATCCGAGTTGTTTCCAAACCGAAGCGGACATCACACAGGTTGATTCCCCCTCATCAATAATGCACCAGGACATGTTAGCGTTCTAGATCTTGACTGGGATTTGGAAAGCAACGAAAGCAAGGAGAGGAGGATGTTGTGAATGGTCAACATCAAAGAAAATCAATCAATCATTGGAAGGGTCTACAGTAACCACGGCAGATAGAAGAGCTTTTCGATGTGAAGGGAATGACTGGAGGAGTTCCAGCATTGAAATGGTAGCAGGGGATTGTGTCAAATCATTGACTATGCTATACGAATGGGCAGCTTTGCTAGAAGCAACATTTCGACACAATGGTCCCTTAGGGATCTCGGTATGAACCTCCACCCTAGGCTAAGGGATCTGCAAGGGATCCTTAGGTGTCGACAGAGGCTCTATAGAGACCGAAGGAGGCGGCTTGGGGACAGACATAGCAGGAGGGTTGTTGTACTGATGCGACTGAGTCTGAAGATTGATGTCTATGGTTAAAGGTTGATTAGATTTCATCATGATAATCTGGTGATCCGTGGAACCAGATGGAAAATGGTGGGTAGTAGTATGGTAGGCAGGATGTTGGGCAACAAGAGGAGGCATGTCAAATCTTGAATACGTGCTACTAGGAGGGGAAAAAATGTAGGAAGTGTTGGCCCCCCCTGAGGAAAATCGGAGCCCATGGGAGGTTGAGCAATGATGACACAAAACATGGCACACAGGAAAAAGAGACTGACAAGGGTAGGGAGGTGCAGGATCAATCGATTACAATGTCAAAACAAGGGAAAAGAGGTGCAGGATCAACTAATTTCAATTTTTTAGAGTCTTTTCTTGGCGGTGTTAACCAAGCCCTTTTTCACTTAGGTTGTGTGTGCAAAAGTATGTAAATTTTAATTTTTAAACCCAGACGTTTATAGAGAAAAAGAAAAAATGTGTTGCATAGTTGTAAATAAACCTGCAAATGTCAGTATATAGGCATGCAAAACAGAAAATAAACAACTCATAATGCACTAATCTAAACCCGAGGAGGCAGGTCTCTAAACAACAAGTCTATAGGTGAGTAAAAAAATAATCAAAACACACTAAAAAAGTCTAACAGATCTAGGGTCAAGAGGGATAGAGATCTAAAAGACAAAATCTACTAGAAAGTGGTGCAAAAAAAAAAAACAAATTAGAGGAATAATTGTTGTAGAAGAAGTGGTGAAAGGCTATCTCCTGAAGGGAAATGGAGAGAACCGTAGAGGAAAACCAAAAAAAATCTAGATGAGGTGATTTGGATGGATAACAAGCCGATCTAAAGTGGATTTGAAGATGAGGTATCAGATCTGAAAAGATGGCTGAAGACTCTGAAATTTCAGACAACCTACAATAGCAAACACTCTTCCACAAAAAGTGGAGGGTACTGAAGCCCTAGGGGGCTAGGTTCCCACTTAATTGAGTGAAACAGAACAAGTACAGGTCCAAAATAGGCGAAGATGGAGGTCAGATAACCTTGAACAGAGGCTCAGCAAAACCCAGAAAACTTTCAAAAAAAATCCTTGCAGAAAGTCCAGGTCGCAATTTTTGACATGTTTTCAGCAGAGGTTGCACTTTTTGGGCTGTAAAGTGGGCCCTAGAGGTCCAGGTCACACGTTTTGGGCAGAAAAGTGTGACCTGCACTTCCGGAACTCTCGGTGGAAGATTTTAGAAAAAAATTTCGTCTCAGCTGCAACTGATGTCTGTCACCTGCACAAGGGGTCTGAAAACACACGAAAGTTAGAATTTTAATCGTTTTAGGGTTTTATGGGTGAAAAAAAAGAGAAATCCTAGGGTTTGAAGTAGCTGGATATGCAAGGATAAAAAAAACAACAACGATCATAATGGTAAACCCATGTGGAGTCACTAGTTGTTAGTATGAATCTTGATTCGAAGTGTACGAAAAAAAGACCACTTTAGTTGTGCATAAATAACAGCCCTAATAGCAGAAATGACTACTAATATCTTCAGATCTATAATTAGATGATCAATACAAATGCTACAAAACTCTAGATCTATGCATTAGAAGACATTAAATAATAGAAAAATAAGATTTACTCCATAGTTCGAATAGACAAGACAAGAATATATCCAATGAAATTTTTATTAATGGCACCTGGGAGGAAAACACAAGAGGGTATTCCCTGTTCTCCTCAATGGGATGGGTTCTTGTGAGTCCTCAACACTTCAGATTTAGAATTTCTCTCTTTTGATGGTGTAGAAAACCCAGGAAAAATGGAAAAGTATGGCTATGATTGTGGATCAATAGCCAGACCAAGTGTTGAGATCCAGAGTGATCTTTAGGCAACAAAATGTGACAAATGAATGGGAAAATCCTTCTATTTATAGCAAAATATTGAGTTAGTATAGATCTTGGTGCATAATTAAAATATTATTAACCAAATCTAGATCCAAATTTTATGGAATATTTTATTATATTTGTTGGAGGGAAATGTATTTTACTTGAGTCAAATCCCCTTATTTGTAAATAATAAATAAATAAATGATTTATTTATCATTTTAAGGATGTGATTAAGTAATAACAAATAAATAAATGATTTATTTATCATTTTAAGGATATGGTTTGAGTAATAATAAAAAAATAGTGATTTATTTAACTATTTAAGGGCGAATAAGTCATATTTAACACAGAATATTATTTAAATAAGATTTAAACAATTATTCTTTAGAAAATAATAAGATAAATAATGATTTATCTAATTAATTTCCTTGTTTTGGGTTAAATATAGCCAAAAATATTAATTAAACTACTGTTTAACTAATTATTTATTGAGGAAAATAAAACAAATGTATATTTATTTAATATTTCCTTATGGGGTTTCCTGTTTAAATCATAAACGACTTAATAAAGGTGATTTACTAAGCTATTTTCATAGTGAAAGCAATTTTACTTGCGGTAAAATTGGTCTTTCATGGTGTACTTGGGTCCATCTAATGATAATAGGTTAGATGACCAAAAAATGGTGTAACAAACACACCCTGGTCAAGACCTGATAAGATTGTGCCAAAATTACTATGTTCCAGACCAAAGAGAAATTGTAAATGCTGATAGAGAAATTCTATTTTGTATCACTGCAGAGTCTATCAATGAAATGTTTCAGTTATAGTTTGACCCTAAGGCAGTGCCCTTTTTAGTTGAAGCATTAACTCAATTTTATCTAGAATTAGATTTCCCCAAGAGATTTAATATTTTCCAGACTTTCATGCCTTGTTATGTAGACATTCCAAAAGTAAATCCTCCATATTCTACTTCCAAGTTTCCTAAGGGTTCTAGGCATGTAATTTCAATGTTATCCTTGATATTAGGATACTTCACTGATGACTTTACTGATGAGTCCATCCTTGGGTTTTTATCCACTTTATCTCCTGGTGAGCCTCCTGCTATGATTTTTGACTTTGCTAGGTTCATAACTGATAGCATACACCATCAATTGACAAAGCTACCCACTGAAGGGGTATTCAAATATTATTCACATTTATTTCACTTATTCTTATTCTCACAAGCTAATCACTTTCCAATAGCATTACAAAAAATGAATGTAGAGGGCCAGCCTCTATCAGTTGTCTTTTGGACATCACTATTGAGAAAAGAAGGAAGTGAATACAACTACACAGATTTTACAGATTTTTTCATAGGGCCAGCTTTGAATTTGCTACATAAATCATAACAGCCTAGGGTAAGTGAAGAAATGAAAAGGATATTACAACTATCAGAACAATGCAAAATGGGAGATTGGTACTTGAATGAGAAACACACTGAATTGAGAATCTTTGGAACCAATCTGCTTCCATACAAATTACCTAATTTTTTGACTATCAGAGTCTTTGCATTGGAATACTTAAGGAAAGTTTTGAATTATGATGCCATTAACTTCATGGCTTCCAAAAAGAAGACCCAATTCAAATTGAAAAATCAGATTGGTCATTTCATAGTGAATAATAGAGATGTTGATAAAGAGATAGAAATAAGATTGTCAGAGCTTAAATTTCAAGTTAGTTTCCCTTGGAATTATGACTCCCAAGGTCTTCTAAGCAGTATAAGGGTTAAATGTAAGTTACCTCCTTTCATACATGAGTCTAAGCCATACACTGAACAATATGCCAATCAAGTAGAATGGAGAGCAAACACTTTGATAGATACAGCTACAAATGAACATCCAATAGGAAAAATGGATACCACACTTGCTGTGGTAACTTCAAAACTGCCAGAATCTTCTAATAAAAGAGACAAAGATGAGGGAGCCTACACAACAGAAACTACTATAGAGACTAAGTTCAAGCTCATCTACAACAAAAGGCTCAAATTTGGTTCCATAGGGAAAGAAAAAGTTATTGAGGTTGAAGATGTCAATGAACCAGAAGTCAGCAATGATGAAGCCACTGAGATAATTAAAGAGACTATAACAAAAATAGAAAGAGAACAAGTAGCATCCAAAGAACATGATACCCAGATGATTGAGCAACATGTTAATATGGAAGCTTCTTCTTCTCAAACAGAAGAAGAAAAATGATGATATTACTGCTTTAAGGAAACAGTTAAAACTTCCTCAAAGTGAGCACCCACAGAGTAAGGAGATACTTCAAGAACAGAAAGAAAAAGAGGATATGATTTAGTTGATCATAAAGCTAACTGCCCAAATCAAAGATATGGAAATTCAAATGGATATACTTATAAAATAAAAAGAAACTATGAAGGAAACTGATACTTCCACCATTGCTGCAGTCATACCTATTATTACTATTGTTGTTCCTTCTACACTGGGTGAAAAGTTAGCACCAAAAGAGCCACTGGCAACTGTAGTGTCAGTGCAATCAGCTACTACCTCCAATACATAATCTTCAACATCACAGGTACAACATACAAATGATGCAGGGAAGATAGTCAAAGCAATGGAGGAAATGTCTTTGAAAAATAATGAAATTAATAGTTTGAAGAAAATGATTTAGAATATGGAAGTTTCCAACAAAACAACATTGATTAATGCCAACAATTATGAGCAAAGGGCCAAAAGACTTGAAGAGCAAGTCAAAGACCTTCAAAAAGATTTGAGTTTCACTACATAAATTTCTTACATAATAAATTACCTATGGACCAATATAATTGAGGCTATACATCTTCAGTGGCCATTAATCCAAATCATATATGAACAAAGAGACCTACTTCTAACAGTGCAAGTAGAAATTCAAAAGACAACAAAAGAAATAGCAGATAAAGCAGCACAAGCATTAAAGCTAATCACTTTCTTGAACAGTAAAAACAGAACAGAGCTAGAAGAATTAAAGACACAGGATAGAACAGAGACAATATTGCAAATCAAGAAATTTTTGACAAAGAAAACTCTAATGAATAATTTAAAAGAAAAATGTGATGCCATGAATTTTTCTATTACCAAGTCTTTAGCAAAATACACTATGCTAAGACAAGCTGGCATTCCATATATTCATGTCTTCAATGAGAAGTTGATGGAACAAAAGGAATATGAAAAAAAGATAAAGGATTATGCCAAAGAATAGGTGAACAAGCCACTACCATAGGGCTCTCCCACTGGAAAGGTTGTCCTCCAATATATTGAAGACTTATTTTTCCTTCAAAATGAAATTAAACATTTGTTTGTCATCCAACCAAATTTTTCCAAATACAATGATGTAGATGAGAACTACAGGAAGCTGAAAAATATGAAGATACCAAATGCTAAATAGTGGTAGGTTTTTACAGATTTGTTGTAGCAGCAAAGAAGCAAAACAGTGAAAGAAAGTGCAGGTGAAATAGTCAATCTAAAAAGGAAACAATAAAATAGTTATTTGATTTTGATTTTTTACTATTGAGAAGTCTCTTTTTACATCAGTTAAAGGTTAAAATATCAGTGGAAAGAGTATCAGGGTGAAAGAACAGAGTCAAAGTGTATCAGAGAGAAAAGCAACAGCCAGCTGATTTTGACGCTGTAAATTCCCTTTTTACAACAGTAAAATGATAAATAAATAACTTGAAAGAACATCAGGGATGAAGCTCAATATTAAAGAGTATAAGTAGAAAGAGTATCAATTAAGTCATCTTCCAAAAAGATATTTTTCAATGTGCCAGCAAGCATGGACAACTATTCAACAAACAATTTTTGTTGGATAAGTTAGTTCTATATTTTCTAGATGAGAGGACAGCTTGCTAAAGTTGTTAAGCAGCTGTCCCTCTTAATGTGTAAAGATATTTTATATTTCCTAGATCTCTCTAGGATATTTGTAATAAACATTTGTATAAATACTTCAGTTTGTGAAGTGTTAAGGGTGGAATAAAATTGCTAAGATTACTATAGATTTTTGCTGATACATTGGAGGCCTACACATGTTGATTTCGAAAGTAGTAGACTGGACAAAGCTAATTGGACATCATAATTCAGGATTCTCGTGATAAGTTAAAGAGTAAAGTGCATCTATCTTGTCATTGTTTATTTTCTGAAGTTCCATTCATTTCATTATGTGTTTGTTCTTTCTTAATGAGTAACTAGGAATATTACTTCAGGACTAGCTTATGGCTCCCTGTCTTAACTAAGTTTCCATTTAAATGTTTTCAACTGATTTCCGGTGTTAAGAATTCTTAACTACTCCTACTCCTATTTGAATTCTACCTCCTTCCTCTATTGTCTGGATCAAAGGATCCTTCATTGCCCTTTGTCCCAACTTCAACATCTCATCAAAAACCTTTTACCAAAGCTCTGAGGGTTATCTATCTTGCCCTGAATACATTTGCATCCTTTTGGCCTTGCCTTCTAGTATTGTTATCTAGACTTAGACTCCATTAGCCCAATGGTCAAGTAGATTCCTCCCTAGTTTATCTTTAAATGATTTTTTCCCACCAAACTGATTCAAAACCAAAACCAATTGTTCTATCATAACTAGCCTAAAACATGAAACAAAAACAAATTTAAATCATAAGGAGAGAGCCCCCTTTGAAATTTAGGAAGGCTAGATCCTAAATTTCCAAATTAGGTTTGTGGTTACCCCTAGTTTTCTTAAACTAAAAATAAAAAGCCCACAATATTGAGAAATTACTAGGGTGATAACATACTGGCGACCATACTGGGGACTAACCAATCTCCAGTTTTAAATTTAATCTTAAAGGAAGATATTTAATTTATCTTTTTACTTTAAGTTTATTTTTAAGGGTTGTGGGTATTCATAAACAGTCATTCTAGCTTCTAGGAAAACCTACTATACCAAGTCTAATCCAGGTCCTAAGCCTACAATTATAGTAGATAACCCAGAACAAATTGGAAAAAAGAAAAAACAAATTGTCAGTTTAGAAGCTGAAGTGCCCTTAAGAAAAGCTAATTCATTACCCAAAGAATTAGTGAGCTTAACTGATATTGAATTTGATTTCAAGTTTGAAAATTCATTATTTAGAAACAAATCTGAAATTGATTTAAAAGAAACTGTCATAGATCTCATTTTTACTTCTTCTTTGAATGCAAAACAGAAAATTATTTTAGCAAGAATATAATCAAACAAATATGAATCTCAAAGTAAGTAGAAAGGATTAATGTTACATTGATTAACGACATTGATGAAGCTATTAAATTAGCCCATTTATTATCTTACATTAAGCCTCCAGTTTCTCAATTGCACACAACAATAATTCCAGCATTGGATTCAACTTTGTATGTTGTCACCTCATTTTTAGATTCCACTACAAGTTCATCCACAAAACAATTCATTCCTAAGTTTCCTTTGCAGCCTAGGATAGTATTTCCTTCATTCACTCAATCCATTGCATCCACTAGTTTTATAAGCACTACATCCTTATTTCCAACCAATTCCATATATACACCAGCCTCTTTTCCAAGCTCTTCAAGCATAGCTTTCAATGCATCAGCTACTATATCCAGCACTGCTCCTATCACTTCTAGTATACCTCCTAGCTCAACAAAGATTCAAGCCATGGCTGTCAGGTATGCTCCCCTTGTTTTGCCTCAAAACCTTAATGATATGCCCCAATATTACCAGAAAAATATACCTTTATTTGATGGCTTGTCACAATACACTGCTCAACAACATGTCACAAAAATGACAGACTACTGTGAAATCTATGAAGTTGATGAATCAGATGTCCAAATGAGGTTGTTTGCTCAAAGTTTAACTCGAGAAGTTAAGAAATGGTTTAAAAATTTATCTACTGGTAGTATAGCTAATTTAGTTGCATTTCATAGAGCAATATTAAATAAATGGGAAAAGAAAAAGAACCCTTTGCAAATTTTTTCTGAGTTTGATGCTTTAAAAAGAGCTCCTAATGAGTCTGTTAAGGATTACTGCACTAGATATAACAGTGTCTACAATTCTATTCCTATAGATCTTAAACCTACACCCTATTCTGTGCTTCTTAAATTCCCTGATGGATTTGATCCAGATATAGCTTATCAACTAAGAGAAAGGGATGTTGAAACATTAGAATAGATGCAATTAAATGCTGTTAGTATAGAAATTAATATTCTAGCTAAAAAAGAAAGACTTAGGAATGAAAGAAGGGTCACAATTAAAGAAGAAAATTCAAACTCAGATGTTAAATTTGGCTTTTTTGCTAAAAATTTAGAAAGGGTGGTTGAAAGATTAGACAATATTGAGAGAAAACCATAATGGGATAACCAACCACAAATTAGAAATCCCAACTTCAGA
This sequence comes from Pinus albicaulis, assembly GCA_034641835.2. Lineage (NCBI taxonomy): Eukaryota > Viridiplantae > Streptophyta > Pinopsida > Pinales > Pinaceae > Pinus > Pinus albicaulis. The sequence continues at coordinate 156,000 of JAXQQM020080090.1, forward strand.
AAAAACAATAACCCTAGAAAAGCTAAAGAAGCTGCTCGAGATCAAAACATTAGGCCCCCATTTCAAGAGAACCATGCTCAGAGTTCTCATAATAATGATGAAGATGAGGATAACATCAATCTAATAAAGGGGATAGATGAAAATAACACAATTTTCCTCATGCAGGAGGATCAAGAACTCTTTGAGCTTCAACAACTCAAAGTGGAAACTGGTGAATCCTTCGACTATAAACAAGGTTATGACTTTGCAATATTCCTATTCTAATAGGAATATTCAATTTCATTTTGTTTTCTTTGTTCAAAGAATAATTATGTAAAGGAGGGTCAAAAACTCCTAATAAAAGAATAAATACATGCCCAAATGTGAACAGAGGTAAATCAGGGTTGTCTTGATAAAATCCACTTGTGTGTGAAACAGGATTGAGCTATTTGACTGGGTCAATAGGACCAAATCACAACACATTCCAGATACATTGAACCTCATGGATGATCAACGCAATTCTAGAAGGAGGTACTCCATGTGAAAAGGGTTAAATGAATGAAGATGGTTTAGGGTTTTGGCAAGCTCTCATATTATAAAAGGAAGAGGAAGGCAACATATTGAGGTTGTTCATGATATGATTTCTGAATCGCTTTCTGTTTAGACAAACAAATTTCTTGGCTGCTTAGCCTAGATTGTATTGGGATTTCCTGTTTAGGAGTTCCATCTCTTCCCATTGAGGAGCTTTTGGGAGAGCTTGTATTTCTTGTCCACTATTTGGTTGAAGACCAAGCTTCTACTTCCAACTGCAATGCAGATCCAGTGAGGGGTTGCTTGCTTTTGTAAGTTGCACAAGTGGAACTCTAGATCTGTTCAGATCTAGCTTGTATTGGAGCCTGAGCCTCTTCTCAGTGAGTGTGTCTTTTAACCTCCTAGAAGAGTGCATCCATTGTTGGAGCTTCAATTTTGAGCTTGGCATCAGGAAAAAGTGTTATGCCTCCTCAACTACGTAGTTCCTTGAAGAGACTGCATCCCTTTTGGCAGGCAGAGTTGCAGTGGGGTTTTTGTATCAGCTTGGAGGAAAGATCTCTGGTGAAAGGGACCCTTCCCTTCACTGTGGTGATCCATGGATTGGCCAACCAATACATATTCATTTCAAATATGATTTTTTGTGTATCATATTCTTCAAAAATTTCTGAATATTACTACAGATTTGTGGCTTAGATCTCAGATCTACTCATTGATATCCATCTTTTGCTGAGATCCCCAAGGGGAGTGTAAAGGTGAGCCTCTTTGGCATATGGAACTGTAATAGATCTATATTTTTATGTAAGGATCTACCCTAGATCTGAAATATAATGAAATAATTCTTCAGCCCTCTGAAAATTACGTTGTCAAGTTCTTCAGTGTTAATACATGGTGCAACACCTCTATTTTCAGGGTTCATTCATGTTAAATATCTGTTTTTCTCTTGTATATTGTTTGATCCATATCCTTGATACAATTTAATAATGTTCCCTATTACAGTTAACACCTTTATAAAATCACACTATCTGAGCTTCAGTAATTTCTGCATACTCTAGGTCATGGGAAATCAGCATTTTTAAGCCATTTCGGGAGTGGGGGAGTTGTTTAACTTATCTAGAGTAATTTTTTTAAGCTGAAATTTGGTATGGGAGTCCATCATGACCTAAGATAATAGATACAACCATCACTTTCCTCTTTTTTTATGCAGATTTATGAAAATAACCATTTTAGGGCTTAAATCACTGCTTTTCCCCACTTTGGGTGGAAGGGATAGATCAATTTCCTTTCTTCTGTATATATTACTATTAGTATATGGTTTATTAACACCTCCCATGTGTTATTATCCTGATGCTACTCCAATACAATGTTTTTATATTGCTGCAGTCCCTCATTGGACATTTAACAAGCCATACTACGTGTGTGAGGTCTGTTTTCCTCACCTAGTTTGTTTTGTTTCTGATCTCCTCTTGGAATTGCATCTTATATTACTATATCTAAGGAATCCAAGGGTTTATCTTGGTTTCTGCAGTCCCTTTTTGGATATTACAGTGGTGTCAGAGCAAGATCTTTGGCTCAGCCTGTGGGCTTCAAGCCAAAGTGCTACAAAGAGAAGTAGTAGAGAACAAAATGATGGATAGGATGAGATTGATCTCATAAATTTTCACATCTAAGAAGAAAGAAGAAGAAGAAAGCTACAGTGAGACTTCTAGAAGGTTTCAAGAGACAGAAGAAGATCCATGCACTTCATGTTCTCAAAGAGGAAGTGGAGAGCAAGAAGAACACTTAGAACATGAGATCCTGAGTGGGTATTTGGTAAAATACAAGTGCCAACCTAGGGCTTTCAAAGAGACCCTATATTTTCCTCAGTTTATTCAACTGAGAGAAGAAATAAGACCATGCAGTGAGAAAATTATAACAGGCAACAGATTTTTGTTGTCTACATTTGATGGATCACTAAAATGTGCAGTAGAGACTTGGGTAATGAAGCTAGAAGCATTTTTCCTACTACATCCAGTAGTGGAGAAAGAGGCTGTGGAGATCTCAGTGTTGCATTTGGAGGGCAAAGCAAGCTCTTGGTGGTTCAACCATGGAAGTCATACAAGAGTACCTACTTTTTTTTATTTCACTCATCAAATGATCAGAAGATTTGGCAGTAGAAGTTCAAAGGATGAGGAGGAGGAGCCCTCTTCTCCATTTGAGAAGCCTTGTACCAGAGTTGCCACCATCATGGAGGGAAATCCATCTGTAGCAGTAGTTGGATCCAAGAGGATCATTGATGAGAGGTCTTCTCTAAAGGATCTCCAAGGGGTTACATCTCAACTTCCCATGAGTTGTAAGGAGGAATACTTGCTTTTGGAGATTGGTAGTCTCCATTGGGAAGATACTAAAGAAGAAAGGGATTGGAGGCATCCACATTTGGATGGAGAGTCTTCTTCTAAAAAATAATACATGAAGATCCCTCTTTCAGAGGTAGACCAAGATCTAAGGTCTCCTATTGAGGATGAGGCATTTTCTACCTTTGAAGAAAAGGTTAGGGGTGACAGCACAGTCATGACAAAGGCATCTCTAGCATTTCATGAAGAAGAAGGAGGAGCAGCTACTCCAAGAAGAGAAGCTCTTACATTATTGCAAGGAGTTTCAAAGAGTCTCACATATAGAAATTATGGCACAATCCATGAGCAGAATGTGCCATCAATCTTAGATGGTGAGATCCTGAATACTACAGAAGATGAAAAGGAGGGAAAGCTTCATTGGGAAAGAAACATTTACCCCTCTTTATTTCAAAATATTGATGTACTAGGAAGGCATGAAGATCTATGCAAGACAAGCCAGGACACATCAGTCCATACATCTTTCTAATATGATCTATGCCTTGATGTCTCCTTACTTGGAAGAAAACCTCTAGGGAAACTCCTTGATAGAAAGAGCAAAGTGTTGTCTCAACCTTGTACAGTGATACATTTGGCCAAAAGAGGAACTATTATAGCGCTGGAGACTTTGGGTAAGATGCATGCTTATGTCAATCACATTATATTTTATGATTGCATGCATTCTTTTACTTTACATGTGTAGGCCATGACTCCTAAGAGGAGTGTCCTACCTTATAAACTTCATGGCCAACTACGGGCCAGAACTATTCTCAAGTATGGCCACTCCCTTGATGGGCTAAGGGAGGTTCTGTAGCATGATGGGTGCTTCCCTAAAGCACCAAATATACATTTCACCTTCAGCCTTGGTGGAATGATGAGGGCAGCAAGTAAGTGGCATGTAAACCACTTACCACATCTAGATCTAAAGCGGGGAGGAGATGACCTATGCTAGTTTCTATTGGGTGAGTGTGGGTACCACCCAAGGTTTTTGATTCTCTTGTCTCATGCATTGTATCTCAAGGAAATAATGCAAAAGGAGGAGGCATGGTTGCTCTGGTTGAAAAAAATAAAGTATGGACACCCCATGATGAATTCCACGTCCATACATTTACTTATGTCTATGATGTATGTACATGTATTTCTGTTTAGATTGAATATCATAAGCATGTATTTACTTTGGGTTGGGGGAAATTGTAACCTTCTCATGAGGAGGAAAAAGGGCATGTTTGTATCATGATGACAATAATGCTCTAATATTTGTTATGAACATGAGAGGAGGAATGACACATTGGTTGAGTGTGTCCTTTGGGAATGAAATCTCCCATATTCATTCATGTTTCAAGAGGAGGATAGAACATTGTGTGGCTGCTACATTATATCATTTGTTTTCTTATGCTAGAAGCCATATGTTGGGCTTATGTCATTGGAAGAAGTCTCTCACTTAGGGGAATTTGCAGTAAGACATGTGTTGTTTGAATCATATTCAGCCAACACCTATTACCCTCTACTATTTCCAAGCTTTGAAGAAGCTTTTTGCAGCAAGAAGGTGGTGGGATGGCCACTTATTGTACTATGATTTGAGGCAGCGAGATGAAGGACAACACTGGTCTCAAGGGAGGGACTATTGTCACCATCCAACATATCATATGATACTTAGTCTATATTTCTTTTGGACCACATATGGTGAAGATACTCTATTCACTATATGCATGGAAGATTGGGAAAGAAGGCTCACTATGATCCATGAAGGGTATCATGAAGTTCCAAGTCTCTTTTGGCTTCATGAGGACTATATTCTTGTAGCCTAGGATCATTGGCTCCATATTTATCATAAATGGAGGGAGAGATAGCGTGATTTGAGCATTCTTATCTCTCATTTCCAGCCATGGAGCCCCTACACATTGCATATGGTGGGGATTGGTGACTATTTCTTTGAGCTGTCAAGGATGGCTCACTTGTTTGGAATGATAGCATGTAGATTGAAGTTTCTCATGGGGGTTGAAGTGCCCAATGTTTATCATCTCTCATGCCTTGAAGGGACCAATGGAAAACATATGATTCTTTCATGTATCTCCCTTTACTTCATGATGACATCTATTTGGTTCATCCACCAAAGGCAGACTTGCATTCTTGGGAGGAGACAACTCCATTGGAGATTTTACAAAGTCCTTGTGAGTTGCTTGAGGACAAGCAAAATTTTGGAGGGGAGGACTATAATATTCCAATTCTAATAGGAATATTCAATTTCATTTTGTTTTCTTTGTTCAAAGAATAATTATGTAAAGGACGGTAAAAAACTCCTAATAAAAGAATAAATACATGCCCAAATGTGAACAGAGGTAAATCAGGGTTGTCTTGATAAAATCCACTTGTGTGTGAAACAAGATTGAGCTATTTGACTGGGTCAACAGGACCAAATCACAACACAATCCAGATACATTGAAGCTCATGGATGATCAACATAGTCCTAGAAGGATGTCCTCCATGCGAAAAGGGTTAAATGAGTGAAGATGGTTTAGGGTTTTGGAAAGCTCACATCTTATAAAAGGAAGAGGAAGGAAACATATTGAGGTTGTTCATGATATGATTTCTGAATTGCTGTCTGTGTAGAAAAACAAATTTCTTGGCTACTTAGCCTAGATTGATTTGGGATTTCCTGTTTCGGAGTTCCATCTCTTCCCATTGAGGATATTTTGGGAGAGCTTGTATTGCTTGTCCACTATTTGGTTGAAGACCAAGCTTCTACTTCCAACTGCAATGCAGATCCAGTGAGGGGTTGCTTGCTTTTGTAAGCTGCAACAAGTGGAACTCTAGATCTGTTTAGATCTAGCTTGTATTGGAGCCTCTTCTCAGTGAGTGTGTCTTTTAACCTCCTGGAAGAGTGCATCCATTGTTGGAGCTTCAATTTTGAGCTTGGCATCAAGAAAACGTGTTATGCCTCCTCAACTGCATAGTTCCTTGAAGAGACTGCATCCTTTTTGGCAAGCAGAGTTGCATTGGGGTTTTTGTATCAGCTTGGAGGAAAGATCTCTAGTGAAAGGGACCCTTCCCTTCATTGTGGTGATCCATGGATTGGCAAACCAATCCATGTTCATTTCAGATCTGATTTTTTGTGTATCATATTCTTCATAAATTTCTGAAGATTACTGTAGATCTATGGCTTAGATCTCATATCTACTCATTGATATCCATCTTTTGCTGAGATCCCTAAGGGGAGTGTAAAGGTGAGCCTCTTTGGCATATGGATCTGTAATATATCTATATTTTTATGTAAGGATCTGCCCTATATCTGAAATATAATTAAATAATGCTTCATCCCTTTGAAAATTACGCTGTCAAGTTCTTCAATCTTAATACATGGTGCATCACCTCTCTTTTGAGGGTTTAATCATGCTAAATATCTGTTTTTCTCTTGTATATTGTTTGATCCATATCATTGATCCAATTTAATGATGTTTAGATGCTATTATAGTTAACACCTTCAGAAAATGACATTGTCTGAGCTTCAATAATTTCTGCATACTCTAGGTCATGGGAAATCAACATTTCTAAGCCATTTCCGGAGTGGGGAACTGTTTAACTTAGCTAGAGTGATTTTTTAAATATGAAATATGGTATGGAAGTCCCTCATAACCTAAGATAACAGATCCAACCGTCACTTTCCTCTTTTTTTACACATATTTATGAAAATAACCATTTTAGGGCTTAAATCACTGCTTTTCCCTACTTTGGGTTGAAGGGATAGATCAATTTCCTTGCTGATATATATATTACTGTTAGTAGAGGGTTTATTAACACCTAAAATTTGTTATTAGTCTACTTCTACTCCAATACAGTGTTTTTATATTGCTGCAGTCCCTCATTGGACATTTAACAAGCCATACTAGGTGTGGGAGGCCTGTTTGCCTCACCTAGTTTGTTTTGTTTTTGATATACTCTTGGAATTGGGTCTTATATTACCATATATAATTAATCCAAGGGTTGATCTTGGTTTTTGAAGCACAAATCCCTTAAAAATGCGTTTTTCAGGCCTGTTTTGTTGAGCAGTCCCTTTTGGGATATTATAGACTTCACAATCAATCAAATTCAAAACCAGTATAACCTAAGAAGAAAGAAAAGAAATGATCCTTCTAAAAAAAAAAACTCTCAAAATCAAACTAAAAAGAATGTAGAAGCCCCAAAAACAAAGATTTTGCAAATTCTCCCAAGGGAAAACAAGCAAAATTCCAATCCTCCCTGTCCCAAAAAATTGCCAAGTCCAAAAATTGTTGACATTACTGAAGAAGTGGCCCAATCCTCCAATAATGCGTAAAATTCCAACACTATCAAAGCCCCTAATTCAGTAAAATAATCAATTTTTTATCCTAAGAGGAATCCTGCTGATTCTAAACCAGCAAATCCCAAAACTGTTAACACTAGAGCTTTTGCCAAAAGTTCAAAATCTAAAAAGAATTCGGCTTCCCCTGAATCTGTCCCTGAAAGGAGAACTAAAGATAGAAAAATTCAAGAAACTCAGACAGAGAACAATAGGACAACTCAAGATACAATTACATCTGTTGAAATGCCTGAAAAACCCACTCAGATAACCATCACAAAAGATGAACTAATTCAGATTAGTAAGTCTCAACCAGCATTTAATATTCAAAATGAAATAGCAAAGTTAAAGATACCAATTCCTTTAACAGAATTGGTAAATAATTATTTGTATAAATCAACAATTATTGAAACTTTGAATATGAATAATGTTGAAGATGCTGTTAATCTAAATGATGATTAGCCTGAATTAATTTTTGGCCCTGATGTTAATGGTAAGCATTTAGATGGATCAGTTCCTCCCTTCTATATCAATCTTTGCTATTCACGATCAGATTTTACACAATGCAATGTTAGATTCAGGATCTTCACACAACTTAATGCCAAAAGCTATGGAAACTCTTAATTTAGAAATAACAAGGCCTTATAAAGATTTTTTCTCTTTTGACTCAAGAAAAGTTAAGTGCATAGGATTGATAAAAGACTTATGTGTGAATTTGGTTTAGTATCCTGGTAAAAGTATGGTTATGGATATTGTAGTAGTTGATATCCCACCAAAGTATGGTATGCTTCTTTCTCGCTCATGGGGAGCTAAGTTGCAGGGATCTCTACAATTAGACATGAGCTATGACACCATAACAGTGTCTAGACAACCTAAGAAACTTTATAGAGTAACTTTAATGAAATACATGGTTAGTAGTGCTGAGAGATCAATCAATTACCCAATTTACTCAACACCAATTGATCTTGACTCCTTCATTTTATGTAACTCTGATAATAATGAAATCCAAACTGAATTAATTAACATAAAGCCTAAACCAAACAATGATAATATCTTTCACCGAGCTCTTTAGCACTTAGACTTTGATGGCTTAGTGAACAATTCAGGAGCAGGAGCTGGAGTGTGGATCACAAACATTGAGACCAATCATTCGGAAGGACATGCCTTTAGACTCAACTTCAAATGACCAACAACATGGCAGAGTATGAGGCACTTATCTTAGGCCTCCAAATCATCAGAAATTTAGGAGGTAAAAGAATTTTAATTATGGGAGTTTCAAAATTAATCATTAATCAAGTAGATGGAAATTATTCTATTCATAATCCTAGACTAGCCAGATATAGAGATGCAATAATTGATTTATGTGATGATTTACAAGAATGTAAGTTTGCTACTATTCCTAGAAAGTAAAATTTGCAAGCACATTGCCTAGCAACCTTTTCTAGCACATGTAACTTACCTTTTCAACCAACACATAGATATACTACTGAAGTTAAATATAGACCCATTTTCCCAGACAATGTCAAATACTAGGTGATTTTCTCTGAAGATGAACAAATTTACCATTTTTTGAATAATATCAAGGATGAATTTCAAAACTGTAACATAGACTTAGATGGAAATTTAGATTCAGAATTTAATTTAGATTCAGATCTTAATTGTAAAATAGATAATATAGATGTACATAAACTTACCAAGCCCACTATATTTACTCAATCTGACATAGATAACTTAGAGAAGGTGAATATAGAGGAAATAATTGAATATGAAATTGAAATGTTAGATTTAAAAGATAGTTTTTTGCGTAAAGGTTTAAATCCTTTGGAGGACCTATTTGATTCCAATGATGTGCCCAAAAAGCCTAAAATGGAACCAGTCAAGTCTGACATTGAAGAATGTAACATTAGGATAGACACAAAACCAAAAATGATCAAAGTGTCGAAATCTTTACCCCCTCAAGAAAAATAAAAATATATTGAACTTTTAAAGGAATACCAAGATGTATTTGCCTGGAGTTATGAAGATTTAAAACCATATGACACAAACACAATTCAACACAAGATTCCTATAAAATATGATCAGACACCATTTAAACAAAAATTGAGGAGGATTAATCCTGTCTTATCACCTTTGATTGAAAAAGAATTCAAATGCATGTATGATGCTCAAATCATTGCACCAATCAGATATTCTGATTGGGTTTCAAACGTAGTACCTACAAGAAAGAAAACTGGTGAAATCAGATTATGTGTAGATTTTAGGAATCTTAATAAAGTATCTTTGAAAGATAATTACCCTTTACCAAAGATGGACCACATTTTGCAAAGGGTAGTGGGTTATTCCAGGATATATTTATTGGATGGTTTTTCAGGATACAACCAGATACTTGTTCAAAAAGAAGATCAACCTAAAACAACTTTTACCACTCCTTGGGGCACTTTCATGTATGTGAAAATGCCTTTTGGTTTGATGAATGCTGGAGCTACCTTTCAGAGGGTTATGGATATAGATTTTGCAAAGGAAATTCATGAATTCTTGGTTATATATTTAGATGATATTACTTTTTTTTCTAAGTCAGATAATGAACATTTGGATAATTTGAGACAAGTTTTCATTAAATGTAGAAAATTTAGTATATCTTTAAACCCCAAGAAGAGTCTTTTTGGATTAGAGGAAGGCAAGTTACTGGGACACATAATCTAAAAAGAGGGTATTAGGATAGATATTGCAAGGATAGAAGCCATACTAAATATTCACCCACCTAGGAACATCAAAGAGTTACAAGAATTTTTAGGTAAAATTAACTTTTTGAGAAGATTTATTTCTAGCTTAGCAGAAATCATCAAAGAACTGAATAACATGCTTAAAAAGTACTCTATTTTAAAATGGATAGTTGAAGCAAAATAGTCATTTGAATCCATTAAACACGCTTTAACAAAAACACCAGTCCTAATCAGTCCAAACTTCAAGAAAGATTTTATAATATTTTCATTTGCCTTAAAACATACCATAGTTGTAGTCCTATTACAAAAAAATGATAAGGTTTTGAATAGCCTATAGCATTTTTTAGTAATACCCTTAGAGATGCACCTTTGAGATATAACATAATGGAAAAACAAGCTTTAGCCTTGGTTAAAGCCATAAAATATTTCAGAGTGTATATTCTTTACTCCCACATTATTGCCTATGTCCCCAATTCTGTAGTCAAAGATATTCTTACATAAGATGGGCCAGATGGAAGAAGAGGAAAGTGGATTTCTACTATCCTTGAGTATGACATAGAGATTAAACCAAACAAGCTCATAAAAGGACAAGGTTTAGCCAGACTAATGGCTAAACAATTGTAATGCTTTAGATATAAATTTTATTGCCCAGGTTGATGACCAGGAAGAGATGGCGACTCCATTGATCAGTGAAGCCTTTCTAGACTCACCATGGTACTCAGATACTATCTTTGTACTTACAAATTTACAAGCTTCTCCTGGATTAACTAGAACTAAAGCTAGATTCATCAAACTTAAAGCAATGAGATATTGTATTCTAGATAATGTGCTTTATTGGAAAGAACAAAGTGGGATATTGATTAACTGTTTACTGAAATTAGAAGCTGACAAAATTCTTGCAAAATTTCATGCAGGTGACTGTGGAGGGCACTTATACTGGAAAAGTATAGCAGATAATATTCTTAGAGTTGGTTTATACTGGCCTACTTTATTTGCTGATGTGAAAAAATGTGTTACCTCATGTCACAAATGTCAGATTTTTGAAGGAAAAAAGAAATTGTTACCTTTACCCCTGAAACCTATTTCTACTGAGATGCCATTTCAAAAATGGGGTTTAGACTTCATTGGAGAAATTCACCCTCCATCCTCTGGCCAACACAAGTGGATTTTGACTGCCATAGATTACTTTACTAAGTGGATTGAAGCCATTCCAACTAGACAAGCCACTGACTCAGTCATTATATCTTTCCTAGAAAACAACATTTTATCTAGATTTGGATGCCCACAGAAAATTATTACTGATAATGCAGCTGCATTTAAATTTAAGAAAATGATTGCCTTTTGTCACAAGTACCATATAACCCTAGGCCACTCTACTTCTTATTACCGTCAAGGTAATGGCCTAGCTAAATATTCAAATAAAAGCCTTGTGAATATCATTAAAAAACTACTTGAAGAAAATAAGAAAACTTGGAATAAAAAGTTAGTCTATGCCTTATGGGCCGATAGACTTACTACCAAGAAGCCAATTGAAAAATCTCCTTACCAGATTGTATATGGGATGGATGCAGTTTTCCCATCATCTTTAGGTGTTCTAGTTATGAAAATTATTGAAGAATCACAAGTAGAACTTAATGATATATAAAGAAGGGTAAATCAGACTATTCTTCTGCAATAGACTAGGGAAGAAGTCTATGAAAAATATCAAGTCATTCAAGAGAAAATCAAGAAATTTTTTGATAAAAGAAGTAAAGAAGATGACCTTTCCATTGGAGATAAAGTGTTAAAATGGGATTCCAAGAGAAAACATAAAGGGAAACATGGAAAGTTTGACTTTTTATGGAAAGGGCCTTATGTCATTTATGGATATAGGGGTAACAATGCTTTCTTCATCAAATATTTGGATGGAGATGATACTCAAGATGGACCAGTTAATGGTAGAATGCTCAAACACTACTATTCATTTGAGTTAACCAATAGTTAGTCCCAGTTAATTTTTACATAATTGTAAATATTCATTGAAGTTTTTAGATTGGATTGGATATTTTCTGTTCAAATTTGAAGCCTGGAGTGAAGGCCCTTATCTTTGAAAAGTAAATTATCATAAATATGAGTTTTTTGTAGCAAACAAAAGACAATTACTAGATCATCAAGGTCAAAATTGAAGGCTACTAGTCTTAGAGTTCTTGACATTTCACCAGGAAATGCCATCCCCATGTGAAGCCGCTGTTAGGGTTCTATAAGTATACGATTCATAATTTGGAATTGACTTATGATAGTCTTGTAAAATATGTACATACTTTGCTTTCTGGAAGTTTTTTTCCCATATTTTGTAAAAAATCAAAAATAAAAAAAGAGGGTAAAAGTCCTAAAAGAAAGATCAAAGGACTTAGAAAAAATATAGACCCCAAAAGAAAAAGAAATAAAACAAGAAAGTGTGCAAGTACAAATTCCACTACTTTTTACTTTGTTACTGATGATTATGTCAGAGTGTCAATAAATTCCATAATACATGATGAGTTGAACTTCTTAAACTTGACTTGTCATGTTTAAAATTTATTGTTGTAGAATAGTGAATAAAGATTAGTCAGACAGTTTAATCCTGAGTAATTAGTAGATAGGTAGAGAATAAAAAGGATCTCATTAGCTTAATTTGATCCCTCAGATGATATAAGGTAGATTTAGATAGTTTTTATGCTTTTAAAAGAAAAATGTTCAAGGTTGCTAGCTCAAATGCACCTGCAAAATGGAAGAAAAAATGTTAGATTAAAGTTGGGCAGGTAGAAAAAGGTGGGAAAATCATTGTAATATTTGTTACCAGGAAAAAATCACTAATTTCCCCTCCCCTATAGTTATTCTTCATTTTAAAATTCCAGTCAAAGAGGCTCAAAGCATTTCTCTGACTTCTGTTGGGACTAGACCCAAGGCTCAATGACTGTTAAGTTAAAAGTGTTGAATTCCTATATTAATCCCTAATTATCATCATTTACCCTACATTCATCCATTTACACTTAAATTTCATAACTAAAGACCTTTTACTTAATGAAAAATAAAATCCCCTTTTGATTAACCTCCTTCATTCATAAAAACATAAAAACCCTCCAAAAATATTATATTCTAGGTCAAAATGGTCAAATTATAAATAATAAAGCTTTGATTTTACATTATCACTTTACTTAGTCATATAATTATATTTTGGTGTTTTTCATTGTGCTTGGTCATATTAACTTCTAATTTATTTAGTAAATCCCTATAAACAAACCTTATCCTATTATTATAACCCCTTTTATCTAATTACCCCCGAAAACCCACTATTATGAGCTTTTTTGCCAAAGTTAATTATCCACATGTTTAAATAAAAAACCCCAATTAGACCCCCCTTTGGCATAAAACTAAAATTATGTAAATAAACCCGCCCCATATGGTTATTGGACACCTCCATGGTCTAAAACTATATAATAAAAATATAAATAAACTTTCAAAAGAGAATAGCTTTACCATATCACCTATCCCGTTTTAACCCAAGGTTTATTTCGAATTAACTAAAAGGTTTATAACACATTTCGCATCGGTCTTTCCCAAGCATTATTTCTAAAAATATGCAATAGCCTCACATGCATTTTTTAACCATATATATAAGCTCTATTTATATATATAACATCCACATTAAACCCCTTTCAAAAAATATGTATAGACTCCATCTGTACATAAAACATTTGATAAAAACTTTGGTTATAAACGTATATATATATATACATGTGCCATTGCATAAGTCAACCACGCCCTACCCAACCTTTTCACCGCAACTTTCTGTTTAATCCCAACCGTTCGCTCCTGTGCTCCAGATCCAACGACTGACGATGATTTTCGCACTCCCAAACCAATCGCTCACCCAAACAAAAATCGAGCGCGAAATGGGTGGTTTTCCCATTTCCGCCTCCTGTGACGTGTCTCAATTGAATTCGATCACATTCATTTGGCATAAAACTGCTTATAGCCCAAATCCAATGTGGAAACAACTTCCGGTTTTGTGCATTCAAAAAAAAAAATCTAAAACCTCTCCCACTGATGATTTGACCAATATTTATGACATTTGCTAAAGATTTATGTACAAAGATTAAAACCTTCATAATGAATCTTATTATTTTATTTGCTTCCCGACTGTTAAAAAATCTCCACTAAGCCCTTTAAGCTTCCCAAGCCTGATTTTAAACCTCTGTGTGTCGATTTTGTGCTTGAAAGTTCAGACTTCGTAGCTGAAAACCCTCTTTGAATACCATTAACACATTCTCACCTCCAGCAACTCAAAATAAGCTCAATTTCAACCACGAAAGCATTTCAAAGCCTTTCTAATTGTCGAAATACCTGTAGTTAAGGTATTCTTCGATTATTCAAGCCCACAAAGCCAAAATTGAAGTCCTTATGACTAAAATAAATCTGAATTAAGAGAAATTATTCATACATTTTTCCCTAAAACACTCAAAATCAGGGCAAACTCTCGCAAAATTTCCCCAGAAACTGGTATTGTCTTAAAAGCCTTTTTTAAGCTGAATCCTCAGTTTTTAACCCCTGTAAATCACTTCCATAGCTTGAAAAGATCTTTAAACCTACATAATACCTGAAAAACCTCTTTTGCAGTCACATTCATTCAGAAAGCCTATGTTTTCTGTCTTAAACCTATTGAACAGATCCCAAATTCCTAATTGCACAAGAAGTTCTCAAATTCCCCCTGTTTAAGAAAAATTAACTATTGCAAACTATGTAATCTTGCTTTAGTTATCTCAAAATGACAAAGAAACAAATGATACCTAAAGCTGGAGGATCCAAGCCTATTAAACCTGGAGGATCCAAACCTCCAAAGTCTGAAGTAGAAAAAGCCCTAAAATCTACTCCTGCACTCACTACAAAAACCACTGTGACTGTTAATCCCCTTCAGCCACCAGTGTCTATTGAAGAAATTATCCCTTTAATTGATTTGGATTATAAAATTGCAGACCCTCTAGTAGAATTCAACCTATTAGAAGTTCACAATTGGTGTTATGAGAAGTTCCTAGATAAAGATGACATGCCTATCTGGGATACAAATTTACCCAAGTATGTAGTCCCATTAACACACCCTGGTTAAGACCTGATAAGATTGTGCCAAAAGTACTATGTTCTAGACCAACGAGCAATTGTAAATGTTGATAGAGAAATTCTATTTTCTACCACTGTAGAGTCTATCAATGAAATGTTGCAGTTACAGTTTAACCCTATGGTAGTGCCCCTTTCAATTGAAGCATTAACTCAATTGTATCTAGGATTATATTTCCCCAAGAGATTTAATATTTTCCAGACTTTCATGCCTTGTTATGTAGACATTCCAAAATTAAATCCTCCATATTCTACTTCCAAGTTTCCTGAGGGATCTAGGGATGTATTTTCAACGTTATCCTTCATATTAGGATACTTCACTGATGAGTCCATCCTTGGGTTTTTATACACTTTATCTCCTGGTGAGCCTCCTGCTATGATTTTTGACTTTGCCAGGTTCATAGCTGATAACATACACCATCAATTGACAAAGCTACCCACTGAAGGGGTATTCAAATATTCTTCATATTTATTTCACTTGTTCTTATTCTCACAAGCTGATCACTTTCCAATATCATTACAAAAAATAAATGTAGAGGGCTAGCCTCTATCAGTTGTCTTTTGGACATCACTATTGAGAAAAGAAGGAAGTGAATACAGCTACATAGATTTTACAGATTTGTTCATAGGGCCAACGATGAATTTGCTACATAAATTAGAACAGCCTAGGGTAAGTGAAGAAATGAAAAGGATATTACAACTATCCGAACAATGCAAAATGGGAGATTGGTACTTGTATGAGAAACACACTGAATTGAGAATCTTTGGAACCAATCTACTTCCATACAAATTACCTAAGTTTTTGACTATCAGAGTCTTTACATTGGAATACTTAAGGAAAGTTTTGAATTATGATTCCATTAAATTCATGGCTTCCAAAAATAAGACCCAGTTCAAATTGAAAAATCGGATTGGTCCTTTCATAGAGAATAATAGAGATGTTGATAAAGAGATAGAAAGAATATTGTCATAGCTTAAATTTCAAGTCAGTTTCCCTTGGAATTATGACCCCCAAGGTCTTCTAAGCAGTATAAGGGTTAAATGTAAGTTACCTCCTTTCATACATGAGTCTAAGCTAGATACTGAACAATATGCCAATCAAGCAGAATGGAGAGCAAACACTTTGATAGATACAACTGCAAATGAACAGCCAATAGGAAAAATGGATACCACACTTGTTGTGGTAACTTCAAAACAACCAGAATATTCTAATAAAAGAGACAGATATGAGGGAGCCTACACAACATAAACTACTACAGAGATTAAGTTCAAGCTCATCTACAACAAAAGGCTCAAATTTGGTTCCATAGGGAAAGAAAAGTTATTGAGGTTAAAGATGTCAATGAACTAGAAGTCAGCAATGTTGAAGCCACTTAGATAATTAAAGAGACTTTAACAAAAATAGAAAGAGAACAAGCAGCAGCCAAAGAATGGGATACCCAGATGATTGAGCAACAAGTTAATATGGAAGCTTCTTCTTCTCAAACGGAAGAAGAAAAATGATGATATTACTGCTTTAAGGAAACAGTTAAAACTTCCTCAAAGTGAGCACCCACAGAGTAACGAGATACTTCAAGAACAGAAAGAAAAAGAGTAGATATGATGCAGTTGATCATAATGCTAACTTCCCAAATCAAAGATATGGAAAGTCAAATGGATATACTTATAAAAGAAAAAGAAACTGTGAAGGAAACGATACTTCCACTATCCCTACAGTCATACCTATTATTACTACTACTGTTCCTTCTACACTGGGAGAAAAGTTAGCACCAAAAGAGCCACTGACAACTGCAGTGTCAGTGCAATCAGCTACTACCTCCAATACAGAATCTTCAACATCACAGGTACAACAGACAAATGATGCAGGGCAGATAGTCAAAGCAATGGAGGAAATGTCTCTGAAAAATAATGAAATTAATAGTTTGAATAAAATGATTCAGTATATGGAAGTTTCCAACAAAACAACATTGATTAATGCCAACAATTATGAGCAAAGGGCCAAAAGACTTGAAGAGCAAGTCAAAAACCTTCAAAAAATTTTGAGTTTCACTACACAAATTTCTTACATAAGAA
This sequence comes from Pinus albicaulis, assembly GCA_034641835.2. Classification (NCBI taxonomy): domain Eukaryota; kingdom Viridiplantae; phylum Streptophyta; class Pinopsida; order Pinales; family Pinaceae; genus Pinus; species Pinus albicaulis. Next base: position 173,120 of record JAXQQM020080090.1, read on the forward strand.
ATTACCTATGGAAAAATATAATTGAGGCTATACATCTTCAGTGGCCATCAATCCAAATCATATATATATGAACAAAGAGACCTACTTCCAGTAGCACAAGTAGAAATTAAAAAGACAACAGAAGAATTAGCAGATAAACCAGCACAAGCATTAAAGCTAATCACTTTCTTGAACAGTAAAAACAGAACAGAGCTAGAAGAATTGAAGATACAGGATAGAATAGAGACAATATTGCAAATCAAGAAAGTTTTGACAAAGAAAATCTAATGAACAATTTAAAAGAAAAATGTGATGCCATGAATTTTTCTATTACCAAGTTTTTAGCAAAATACACTATGCTAAGACAAGCTGGCATTCCAGATATTCATGTCTTCAATGAGAAGTTGATGGACCAAAAAGAATATGAAAAAAAGATAAGGGATTATGCCAAAGAATAGGTCAACAAGCCACTGCCACAGGGCTCTCCCACTGGAAAGGTTGTCCTCCAATATATTGAAGACTTATTTTTCCTTCAAAATGAAATTAAACATTTGTTTGTCATCAAACCAAAATTTTCCAAATACACTGATGTAGATGAGAACTACAGGAAGCTGAAAAATATGAAGATACCAAATGTTGAATAGTGGCAGGTGTTTACAGATTTGTTGTAGCAGTAAAGAAGCAAAACAGTGAAAGAAAGTGCAGGTGAAACAATCAATCTGAGAAGGAAACAATAAAACAATTATTTGATTTTGATTTTTTACTCCTGAGAAGTCCCTTTTTACAACAGCTAAATGTTAAAATATCAGTGGAAAGAGTATCAGGGTGAAAGAACAGAGTCAAAGTGTATCAGAGAGAAAAGTAACAGCCAACTGATTTTGACTGCTGTAAATTCCATTTTTACAGTAGTAAAATGATAAATAAATAGCATGAAAGAACATCAGCGATGAAGCTTAGTATTAAAGAGTATAAGTAGAAAGAGTATTAGTTAAGTCATCTTCTAAAAAAATATTTTCCAATGTGCCAGCAAGCATGGACAACTATTCAACAAATAGTTTTTGTTGGATAAGTTAGTTCTATATTTTCTAGATAAGAGGACAACTTGCTAAAGTTGTTAAGCAGCTGTCCCTCTTAATGTGTAAAGATATTTTATATTTCCTAGATCTCTCTAGGATATTTGTAATAAACATTTATATAAATATTTCAGTTTGTGAAGTGTTTAGGGTGGAATAAAATTGCTAAGATTACTATAATTTTTTTTTGATACATTGGAGGCCTACATGTGTTGATTTCAAAAGTAGCAGACTGGACAAAGCTAATTGGACATCATAATTCAGGATTCTCGTGATAAGTTAAAGAGTAAAGTGCATCTATCTTGTCATTGTTTATTTTTTGAAGTTCCATTCATTTCATTATGTGTTTGTTCTTTCTTAATGAGTAACTAGGAATATTACTTTAGGACTAGCTTATGGCTTCCTGTCTTAACTAAGTTACCATTTGAATGTTTTCAACTGATTTTTGGTGTTAGGAATTCTTAACTGCTCCTACTCCCATTTGATTTCTACCTCCTTCCTCTATTGTTCGGATCAAACGATCCTTCATTGCCCTTTGTCCTGACTTCACCATCTCATCAAAAACCTTTTACCAAAGCTCTTAGGGTTATCTATCTTGCCCTGAATAGATTTTCATCCTTTTGGCCTTGCCTTCTAGTACTGCTATCTAGACTTAGACTCCATTAGCCCAATGGTAAAGTAGATTCCTCCCTAGTTTATCTTTAAGTGATTTTTTCCCACCAAACCAATTCAAAACCAAAACCAATTGTTCTATCATAACTAGCCTAAAAAATTAAACAAAAAAAAAAATTTAATTCATAAGGAGAGAGCCCTCTCTGAAATTTAGGAAGGCTAGATCCTAAATTTCCAAAGTAGGTTTGTGGTTACCCCTAGTTTTCTTAAACTAAAAATAAAAAGCCCACAATCTTGAGAAATTACTAGGGTGATAACAAGTGTCATGCAACAAATATTGGGGAGGAATAGAAATTTGTTTCCTAAAAGGTTGTTCCAAAACTTACAGTGAAATAAAATTGAAATAAGTTAGATACCAGTACAATGGAGGTACAAAGAACATTTTTCCTTCTAGCTCAGTTAGGAGGCCTGAATGATTTACCTAGACAATGTAGGGGGCACAAGAGCAAGAAGGAGCACATAAATATTCATTTTTAGTTTATCATCCTCTTGAGAATTTTTCTAATTATGGTGCATTGGTTTCTTCCAGTTTCTTAATAAGAAAATGGTAAGTCATTTGTTCATATATACTAATTGTCAAAATGTTTAAATTCTATTTGAGAATTCAGTTGAGAAACCCTTACATTTAAAATATCATATAGTCTATCAAGTCCATTGGCTTGAATAATGTCATATATGAAGTTTGGAAAGTTTTTGTATGTGTTGGTCAATGTTTCAAAACTCAGACTCTGACGAATCTTATTTAAGTGACTTGACTTACCAAAAAATATATAAGACTCCAAACCATTGAAATATAATATGCAAAAGTCTTCTCATGGCACATACATATACCATGTAAAGCTGAATATATCAAAAAAGTTTCAAAATGGCACTGATTCCAATATATATCAGCAACAACGAGGCTCTAAATGGCCCCCATAGGCTTTAGAGTCTAAAAAACATGCTACAACCATTTCCTTTTGGCGTAGCATTGTATTCTTCAAACTTTGCAAGCTGGTTTTGCAATTCAAATATAACATGTCCAATATCCTCTAATGGGGCCATGCATGGGGAAGCTATTAGTTTATAAACAGTACATGAGCATATTGATCTCAGCCGTGTTAGAAATACAGCGAGATTACCACAGATTAATGGTCCCATACAAAAACTCATTTACAGAGAAAATGAGCCTTATGACAACGGCCATCCATCATTCTATTGACAGATATATCAATATCTAATCAACCATACAGACTATGTATAATAAGCAAAAGATGAGGAACCGCCCACCATGATCTGGATATACCGCATAGAGATATGATGATGCAATTTGTGCAATAGGCCGGTCACCCTGTAAACATATGAAACTGTGTCTTCTTCAGCATCCCAAAACTGCCCAAAAGGATATATGATATCTGACAGCCGAAAAATATATCAAAACATCATATGCCTCAATGATCACACCAATGTACCTGTAGCCTTCCAATCCCGCTCTTTTCCGTAGACCGGCTCGCTTGAGATATATCTGCCTTGTTTTTTGTCGTGGGTAATGAGAAGAATGCACTGTTAATGAGTATGATGTCACCAAACTGCTGCCGGAACTGTGTACCAAAAAAAGGGGATCCTCCCTATCCGTCCAAACTATAATACTTATAGAGGTTATAAAAAGTAAAAAAAAACCCTGTATCATGGAATGGGAGTGGAGAAAGCCTCTATCTGTCGTCCATCCAGATAATGAGAAACCATCATGATACCAAAATCTGCTTCAAGGCCCTTTTTTGATAACTTATCTGCCCTCGTATTGCCTTCACGATATATGTGATTTATGGATGGACAGCCCAGTTTTTTCCATAAACTCTGTGTTCTGTCTATCCACCCTTGGAGATGCGGAGTCATCATATGGTAGCTGTTTGTGACCCAGTTAATTATGAGTTGAGAATCCCCATATATGCTGACTCCCTGTAGTTGCATATCATAAGCGAACAGGAGGCCACCCCACAATGCCATGATCTCCGCCTTGTTGTTGGTGCTAGGGCCTCCATTCCAGTAGATATTGTATCGCTCCGTGCCAGATACTTTGATCCAGACACCGCATCCAATCATGCCCTCATCTGATGCCCCATCGAAATATATAGCAGGCAGACTGATCTGATGGGGTCTAATGCGCACTGAACAGTCGATCTGATATGATGAGGGCAAAGGAGGATCATCCATCCATTCCATAATCACTGTGTATATCTGTTGCAGATGAAAGGGACGACCCTCAAAAATGATACGATTCCGAGCAAGCCAAATTTCCCATGTAAGATAGAAAGGCAACGATCGATACTTGCTATTTAGCAGATCCCATTCCCGTGCAACAGTCATAAAGTCAGAAGGTCTCCATGCCGGATCCATCAAATGATCACTGAACAACCTCCATAAACTTATGGTTACTGAGCAAGTGAAGAACAGGTGTGTGGATGATTCCACTTCAGCACGGCAGAGAGCACAGGCGCTCGGACCCATATATCCCCTCTTCATTATATTTTCCCATGTAAGTACCTTGCCTCTCCAGATCAACCAACCGAACATAGTTATCTTTGTGGGGATGTTTCTGTGCCAATATGGGAAGAAAATCTTGGACGCATTGATCTGATGTGTGTGTGATATGATGAAGCGATAAGCCTCCTTGACCACAATCAAATTATGTTTCATCGGTCCGCTCCAGGTGATATAGTCACCGCCCCTTGCATAGCAGAAACCCGCTCTCCG